>QANZ01003431.1:0-32324 GCA_003254925.1 Chamaecrista fasciculata
AGTTAGTAAGAGAATAATGAGAGAGTAAGAGAGTTTGAGAGTGTCAGAAGTAGCTAACCTTGAACTGGTGAAATGGGCTCTATTTATAGAGCAGGGAGGAGAGAGGTGGTCAGCNGATCGTGGGTATGAACGAGTCAGTAACCCACGATCTCCCGTAGCGTGGATTGCGGAGCGGGGTAGTCGTGGGTGGCCACGTGTCATTTGGGGGACGGGCGCCAAGACCCAGGATGGACCATGAGCGCCCCCAAGTGAGTTTAGGGCGCCCGACTGACTCGAGGGCGCTTCGCTAGGTGCGGAGGGGAGAAGAGGCCCGGTGCGAGGGCCGTTTAGGCGTACGCCCAAATAGTGATGTATCAAGAACTAATTTACAAAATAGTATATTTTTTGGGAAATTAAACTAATAACATATTTTTCGTTCATCCATTTTTTTTTTAAAAAAAAGGGTTCCATGGTTTTTTTTTATATAAATCTCAAGTTTACATTAATCTCTCATCAATGTAGCATTTATATATTCTACCAAAAAATATAGCATTATAATATAAGTGTAAAGAATTTGAGAGATATAAATATAGAGTTGAAAATGTAATATCTTGCATGCTACTATTACATATTAATATATTAACCGATATTATTAAGTACATTATTCATTTATTCTCACTATCATCTTATCTTCTTAATCAAAAACCAAAAAAAAAAAATTGAAGAAAAATTATTATACATACATGCTTGGATTCAATTTTTTAAATTTATTCATACTTGTTGTCCAACCCAAAAGGCAACAAAAAGAGGAAGGTAGACTAGAATAGAATAGCACCAAATAGAGGAATTTGGTAGGTTTATAAATGAAAAGCAAATAATTGTCCCCAAAATAGAGGAAGACCTATTGTTTTAATAATGTTTTCAATTGGCATAGTGGGGCTTCTTCTCTCCCATTTTCTCAGACACATGTCTTTATATTCCTGCTTTTCTGTTAACTAAATCAGCCATCTTCTTCCATTCCACCACCATTTTCAATTTCAATTAATATTAATTTCTCTCTTGTTTTCACCCAAAAGGCAAGTTAATTAGTATCTCTCCTTACAAACATTTATTTGAATATCAAGTTGAGGTTTGTATGGGAATGTTTGTAGATGCATATAGTACTTGTCCTAAAGAGTTCTGTGTGATACTTTATAATTTTAGGAGAAAATTGTAAACATGATTCATTTATTAATATTTTTTTTATTATGAAAGTTGATTAGTACCCTCCCTTAATAATATATTTTTCTTTTGCAAATAAATTTCTTAAATTATAACATAAAGGTTAACCATGATTCTTTTTTTAAATAATCTTCCTAAACTATACACACCTTCAACTATATATATATGATCCATTTACAAAGATCTTCATTAAACTATAAAAATCAATAAATAAATCTCTTGTACTTTTATTTAGATCCACTTTTATGTTAATATATAGATTTCCCTCTTGACTTAATAATTAGAGTTTAACTTTAAAATTCTTGTAATTGAAAAAAAAAGAGCAAATGAATTTTAACACAAATTTATATAGAAAATATTTTTTCAATTTTATATTTTAACATTATATTTGTTGAGGGTTCATAATTAATGATGGTATTTGAAATTTGATCACAGTTTAAGGATTATAGCAGATTAGTTGTAAAAAAAAAGGGTAAATTACTTTTGTACCCTGTGGTTTGAAACCTAACACTTTGGTACCCTATGGTATTCTCCATTAACACTTTGGTACTCTTTGGGGTTATTTTGTAATTTTAACCATAACAAATTTTACAAAAATTACATATTGACCCCAAATTTTTTAAACTTTTCATTTTAGTCCCTAAATAATATGTATCCAAGGACCTATTTGTAATTTTTTGAAAATTTTTTGGAGTCAATATGTAATTTTTGCTTAATTGTTATGGTTAAAATTACAAAATAGCTCCAAAGGGTACCAAAGTGTTAATGGATAATACTACAGGGTACCAAAGTGTCAGGTTTCAAACCACAGGGTACCAAAGTGAAATAGGACCAAACCACAGGGTACCAAAGTGTAATTTATCCAAAAAAAAAAAGTAATCATAATTGAAGAATGTTTTTATAATTTTTTCATATTGGCTTAAAATTGTGCATAGGAAGAGGTGAGTGCATATGGAGCCAGAAGGAGGCTTTTTAATTTGTCCCATGTGTTTGACTCAAGTGGTTGATGCAATACAAATTAAAGACCCATCAATTAGACAAACTTTGAAGCTTCCTCCTTTCCTTGCCTTGCGGATCATGTTATGGAGCTTACCTACAATTAATTATATATATATATATATATATATATATGCATCACAACATGCTATTGCTAATTACTATGTACTTATTATTATTATTATTATTTTAATTAACTTACCCAATGTATGGTTCTTGAATTGTCCCCATAAAAATACCAATTCAATTTCTCGGACAAAATAAAAAGAGAAAATGTGTTGTGAATTTCCACAAGATAAAGCTTGGGAAAATACACGCATGCATGCTTTCATGATAGTATGTGGTTTGTGAATTGCTATATCATCTCAAATCTCAATTATTTTATTTAAACTTAGATTGCAGAGCCACCAAAACTTGGGTGGCATGCTGCCTCTAATATGTTTAAAAATTAGAATTAGATCAATTTTGATTCGACCCATTTGTTAAATTGATATATTTTTTAAAAATGAAAGAGCCCTTTATTCATGAGTTAATTTTCCTTACTTTTAACCTACCAAAGTTATATAATGCAATACATGAACATTATCCCCAGAATCTCCAAGGAAAAAAAAAACAAAAACAAGAATGATCTATTGTTTATTATTCAAAAGATATGATCCCCACTAATATGCAGCCGTTTAGGAGGCTGTTGAGTTAAACATTACTGATTAAGATAATCAATCTATTCAAAAACATTGTATAGGCCGCAAAATCAAACGGATACTCTAAAGAGAATCTTTAGTAATATTCACATAAGGAACATAATTTGCAACTGGAAGGTGAGGTGTAATGAGGCTTAAGTTTGTAGTTTGTACACAAATCTTGTACAATGCCATGGCATAAAGTAAAACAAATACTTATGCTTCAAAATCTTTGAAACCAGGAAAAGTGGAAAACACAGAATTGAGGGCGGTAGTTTTAAAGAATTACTTCCTCTCCTTGAAGGGAACAAATACAAGTCCAAACATTCATTAGGAGAGGTGCCTATATTCAATACCAGATAGCACCTCAAATAGAATTGTTTCAAGTGGAGGAAAACTGAAGAAAAAGAAAACGGCAATCTTTTACCTCTCAACCTTTTCTTTTCCTCTCTAACCAAGTTCACTATTCCATAAGCCTATTTTACATAATCCCTTAGAATCAATGATAGGAAGAGGAATGCTCAACAAGGACCATCAGTGAGTAGTAGTACATTCGGTAACTAGAGAGTCCATGACTTACAAGATCTAAACAAATAATATTGAACAACAATTACAATCAATACAAATTGCCATGCGTTATCACAATTGCATTGCCATCATCGAAACTGAGTCAGGTTCGTGGCCGTGTACCCGGAATCGGTATATACAAGTGTGAGAAGGACTTCCATGGTTTGACGTAAAATCAAGCCTTACTGTGTCGATGACACCAGAACCCGATGAATCCAGCACATCATAAGTTTGGGCATTGCTCTTCTCAAGATCATATTTAAATTCTGATAGAAGAAACATTTTTTCAGTATCAACAGCAGATTCAGTATTACGCCCTTGCAGCCAACCAGAGACTCTGCAGTCTTTGGGAGCACTTGATCTATCATATGCAACACTCTGGTGAAAAGCCAAATGTTAGCATAAAAATATAATAATTACTAGAAATGGAAAAAAAATTAATAATTAAAATCTATGACGAAATATGTGGTAAAACACCCTAGAACAAGAGGCATCAAACACTAATAAAAACAATCTTAATAGATAACAGAACAACTAGCATTGATTTAACATAGACGGGGTAAGGAAAACATATTTATGACCAATTTGTGTCTTAGCATGGAGGTATATCTTCCCCCAGGACCAACACCACCAAAACCATCTAAATCTATGTCCTTAAACTTTACCTCTGCCATTGAGGAAACAAGAGGGAAAGAAAGAAGTAAGAGATTGGAAGGACATAATTTGCATAGAAGCAGCAACAAAATAAAATGAGAAGACCACACTGGTGGTCTGAATAAAGCATAAAAGTAATCTTAGTGACACGAGACATAAATCACATAATACCTTCCCACCCCACCATAAGTAAAGCCAACAAACAATGAATTCTTACAAAGAATTTTAGGGTTTTCACTTACTTTTCATAATCCTCACACATGCACACACAGAAACCAAATTTTGCACCAAAATCACTTATTTGCTAACACAACAAAACGCATTTAAAATAGCTATGGTTAGCAGAACTTTATTAGTCTTTAAGTAACCTTTTTCAAATACCACACTTCAACTTCTACCATACACCAAAAGTAACTTTTTTCACTAACATCATGCTCTAACAATAAAGATGTTTCACCATAACCATTAACCCTAAAAAAAACGAAAAAAAGGCCACACACTCACACAGGTGGTCTGGATAAAGCATAAAAGTAATCTTAGTGAAACGAGACATAAATCACATAATATCTTACCACCTCACCATAAGGAAATCCAACAAACAATGAATTCTAGGAAATAATTTCGGGGTTTTCACTTACTTTTCATAATCCTCACACACACACAAACAAACCAAATTTTGCACCAAAACCACTTATTCGTTAACACAATTTAAAATAGCTATGGTTAGCAGAACTTTATTAGTCTTCAAGTAACCTTTTCCAAGAACACTTCAACTTATACCGTACCAAAAGTAACTTTATTAACCAACATCAATGCTCTAACAATACAGATGTTTAATGGCCCAGAAAAAAAAAAGAACAATACAGATGTTTCACCATTACCATTAACCCTAATAAAAAATGAATAAGACTGGCATAGGTGGAGCCCATAAACAAGTCTTTCACCTCAACTCTGATCTCCCAATTATCTGATTCACACGTTCCCACTCATGATCATGCCAATATTTTACCCCAACAATTATCAACTTCTATTTATACTCAAAATATTTAGCATAGCATATCAAAGTGTACCCCTACCATATAGTTTTTGGGAATTACTTTATCTTCATATCATATTGTGTTAAATACAATACACTTACCCATAGCCAAGTTTTGAATAGGAAATAATGTCATATATCTATATACTCAAATAGGAAATTACTGTATCCCCTTGCCATGTCGTTTCAAAGCTATATGGCTAGAAACAATCAGTAATAACTTGAAAAAAATTGGATGAAGCAGTTCACTTTGCAAGTGTTATCATTTATCAGCAATCCCAAGTCTCTTAAAGCAAAACCAGCCCTTAACAGCAACAATTAGAGTCACCTCCAAAAACAAGATTACCCATGATCTTCCCACATTCATATATACATAAAACCCTATTGGGCCTATTCAAGGGAAATTTTTCCCTAGCGACCTCAGACAACAATTTAGCCTCTTCCAAAATACAATAACTGAATGTAACACTACTTTCTACAAAAAGCATAAGCATTATCCAATGCTTCTCTAGTATATATATTTCTACCTACTGATAATTCCTAATCACAGGTAGCCCTCCCCTTGATGTATATTCATCAATCATGTCATATGAAGTTCTATATGAGCTAGAGCATGATTATCAAAATTGTAAATAAAATGCAATAGATTTAATTGAAACTATGAGATTTATGACTGAAAACAGCTTACAATGCACTTTTAAATTACAAAATATCATTCACTTAATCCCAAAGTAACAAATATCAATGTATGACATAATAAAACCCAATTTTAATAATATGCAAAGTCATATAAATCATATCATATACCCAAAAAACCAAAACTCCAAATTGACACATACTAAGACTCAGCTCATAATAATAGTTAAAATCACAGTTCTATCTCTATACTAACTTGAAGATGAACAAGAGATTCTTCACATACTGATAATTCAAACTAAGTTAATAATTCATCTTTAAAATAATTCTACTGTTTTCACTGGACTGTTGATCTTAAAAACCAAGACTAAGTAGAGAGTCGAGCTAAGTTTATAATTCATCTTGATAAAAATTTCTATTGCTTTTGCTATACTTTTCCCAAGTGCCTAGGATAGGCATTTCAAACTAATATAACAAATTTCCATTGAATTTCTCAGCCAACATCGTTAATTTAAAGTTTTTGACTACTGAGTTTTGAGCTCTTAACTGGGAATTTAAATTCAGAAATCAGAAGAGCTGTTATATTTGTGTATATACGCAAATCTTACTTTTCTAACATACATGTAAAATGAAGGGAGGAGAGAAAACAAAAAAAAAATGTGCAAGTGCCTGTGCACCACATGGATATCAACTATCAAGCCAGTTATAGAAAAAGGAACTATAANCCAACATCGTTAATTTAAAGTAATGACTACTGAGTTCTGAGCTCTTAACTGGGAATTTAAATTCAGAAATCAGAAGAGCTGTTATATTTGTGTATATACGCAAATTTTACTTTTCTAACATACATGTAAAATGAAGGGAGGAGAGAAAACAAAAAAAAAATGTGCAAATGCCTGTGCACCACATGGATATCAACTATCAAGCCAGTTATAGAAAAAGGAACTATAAACAACAAGCTCAAATACCTAATAAACTGTTTATTTATCTGCACACTTATCAGAAAAAATGAAAAAATTGTGTCACTATGAATAAATATAAAATAAAACATGGTAAAACTAGACAAAGCTTGTGATTCAAGGGCTGACAAACAGGAACCACTATAACCAAAGCCAATCAAACGAGAAACAGGCAAACTATTATCTAAACAAGCCAATCCATTCTAAATGACATAAAGTCATAAACAAGAAAATGGATAGAATTTGAGGATCAATGTGGCACCAGAATGTATGAATCGGAGACATACCTGAAGCTTCGCCGAAGATTTGTGGCTTGGGAAAGTGAACGGAGGCGCTGCAAAACAGAGGCGAACAGAGGTGAACGGAGCCGGTGAACGGAGGCGGTGAACAGAAGCCACAAAACTGCCACCATAAACATGAGGATTAGGTACAGAACTTAGAAACTCAAATTCAGTCTTGGATTTTCTGCTCGGTGGTCCAAGGAGAGCGTAGAAATTTAGCATACCAAATTTAAACACTATGTTTATATAATGAGAGAAGTGAGCAGTGATTTTAGGTAAGATATGACTAAACAGTAAAGCTATATACGCAACCAAGCAAGATATTATTACATATTATGGTCATTACAATCACCGCATTAATCTTATTACTAATTTCTTTTATCTAATGGTAATTAATTAATCTTCTCAGTTCTCACCCAAAATTACTATCACTTGAGATATCCCAAATTACTCATAGATATATATATACACACACATATAGGAGGAACCAATTATAATCAGTATTAACCAAAATAATTTTTATACCATTGACGAACTTTTTATAGCATAAGCTTTNATTAACATTTTTCGCTTTGAAGTATTGGGAAACGCTAATAAGAGATAAGTATAATTTATTGTGTAAATGATGATGTGGTGCAATATAATGCATTAGATTGAATGGGTGGTTGAGATTAATAGAATTTCACCAAAATTTCAGGAGAGGGAAGTTCAGGATATCCGTTCTCTCCCCATAAATGTTTTAGCATAACAACATGCATAAGAAATCGACAAGCAACTTGACTAAATGCCTATGTTTGCCTTCCACTACTCCATTTTGTTGTAGGGGTATAAGCACAAATACAATGGTGTAAAATCCCATGATGAAAGAAAATATCTCGATATTATTTACTCACAACTCAACTCTATTGTTTGTGCTCATAACTTTAACAACTGAATAAAAGTGTATTTTGCCATAACAAAGAAAATTCTTGATTAAACCAAGAACTTGTGATTTATGTTGCATTAAGTAGGTCCAAATAACCTTTGAACCATCATATACTATAGTAAGCACTTAGTGAGAATAAGATAACCTTGAATCCTTATAAGGATCCCACACATATAGCTGTCAAAATGAGCTCAACTCAGCGAATTGACTTGTTTAAACTTTAACATGTTGTTTTGATGAGTTGAATTGGTAATATTTTGACTCACTAAAATTTTTTTCTTGTGTGGGTTGGCACACCCAACCCGTGACCTATGCAAATTGGATCCTCTAAAGTGTAAAGTTCCTACAGTTTAGAGAGACAATGGAAGAGTTAGAGGGAGAAGTGTGGTGATATGTGGGTCCCACTGATTTTTTTCTCTCTCTAACTCTCTCTTTCTCTCTCAAAACTTCACCAAAATGCACCAAAATGATAATGTAGAGGATCCATGTCCGTGACCTATGGTGAGTCAATCTCGCTAGTTGTGGGTTGGCTTCCCAACCTAGTAATTTAAATTTCTTTTTAAATCTATTAAAAATAAAATTGAAATTAAAATGTAATTGGAATAAGAATGAAATGAACCTAAAACGAAATTGAAATGAACCTAAAATGAAATAAAATTGAACTCAATCCCAAGCTCTCTATCTCTTCCTCTATTCCTAGTTTCCAACATAGTTGCAGCAACATACATGAGCATTGCGTCTTCTCTTCTTCATCTTCATTTTTTTTCATCTCATCTTTGTCTCTATCTCAACTCTGATTTTTATTTTTGTCTTTCCTCATGATCGACCTCGTTTTGTCTTGCCTCGTGAACTCATCTCTCTCGTTTGATTATCTTTGTCTTGGCGAGTATTGTGTCGTTTTTGTCTCTTTTCTCATCTTCTTCCAACCATCACACACACCTAACCCAAAACTCACACTAACGAGCTTCCACATCAAGATTTAGAGCCTTCCATTTCCAATCGTGGTAGTCGTGTAACATGATGTGGCTAAACTATGTCTATTTTTTTTTATTAATAACTAAACTAGGTCTATTTGTGATGCTTATATCAGTATAATAAAAAAAATATTTTAAATTTACAAAAAAGTAGAAAAAAAATTGGTGACTGGAGGGTTAAGTGGATCAACTCGACTCACTAACTTAGTGAGTCGGGTTGACAGAATTTTGACTCATTTGGAACTTTGGCTCGTGTGAACCAACCCATGTGAGTCTCAACTCGTGTTAAGTCGGGTTGGCTCACTTTAACAATTTTACCCATACATTAAACTAAATTAAATCAAATACAACATCAGATATAGTATGGCTCAGAGAACGATACAATTGACCCAATAAAAACTTTGGGAGTACAATTGAAACTGACGTCATACTTTGGGATACCAAGAGCCGACAAAAATATTACCAATGCCCCTAAATTACGTGGTAATTCTCAATTGTACCACAAAACTTCTTTTGTTGTCCATTACACCTCTAAAGTCTTACATTTGTTTCAATTGTATCCTAAGGCCTAATATCTTCGAAATCGTTAACTGAAAATGGTGACATAGTGAATGACTTTTTTTTTTATTCTTCTTTACTTTGGTATCAATTATATCCTCAAAGTTTCACATTCATCTCAATTATAAGGTTTTGTGTTAATTGTATCCAAAAAATGTTGACGAGTATGAGTGTATGATGTCAACATTTTCTATTAACGATTTAGATGACGTTACACTTTAAGTTACAATTGAGACACATGAAATTTTAGAGGTACAATTAACAAAAAAAAAAAAAAAAATATTACAATACAACTGAAATTTACCACATAATTTAGTGGCACAGGAGGTGCTTTTGCCATTAAAATTAATTAATTGATGTAAATAAAAAAAGACTAATAAATTAATTTAAAATCCTGTCAGTTAATAGATTTTCCCATATTATTATTTTTAATTTAAAATCTTAAAATAAAAATGATACTAAAAATATCATCTTTGATTTTATCAAAATGTCATTGTAGTGAGTTAAGCCTAGCAACTATCATTAATTTAATTAATAGTTTAATACTAATCGCAATGCGTGCTAGGCACTTCAAGTATAAGTAACATTGAATAAACTACTTGGATTTTAGTATATAAAGTCAGATGCCATCAGTTTTCAATTAATTGTTTTTGTTAGAAAAGTGATATAAAGAAATAGATATTTAATTTAAATTTAATTTTCTACAATTTGCTTTATAGAGTTTCTTCTTTTGATTTGGTTTTTAGTTTCCTTACCCACATAAAAGAGTGCATGTGTTTATCCTCCAAATATGATTTGGAACCATATTCTTTGCGTTGAGGAAAATCAAGATGTTATCAACAATAATTAGTTCCTAATCAACATTCAATAAAATATTTAATGATAATTTAGTGGGTAGAGTATGCAAGATGACAAGGATTTGTGATTAGTAGTTAAAATAGCACGATCATTTAATCTCTATTATAAATATTATTATTTGTGAATATCTACAATTGGTTTTTAATAATTTTGTGTATAAAAATTTGAGTTTTCTTGATAATTATGCGTATCATGTTTAGTTTTCTCATGTATATTCAATATAGGTTTATCCTTTCAATATATACATTAAATTAGGTATATTCCTCTTATGAATTATTTAGCCTATAAATAAAGATTTCATTAAGTATTGATGTAAAGAAGTCATGATAATTAAATAAAAAAGAATATTCTCTCCTCGCACATGTCTCGTTCTTATTTTATATATTTCACAGTAATCTCAAATTGTTTCCTTTGTTTTTCTAGAAAATTATTTTTCTATATGTATAATCGCTTAAATGTTTTGTAAATATTCACTTTCATATTAATGTTATTATTTTTATTGGCTTGGCCTAGTTAATTGAGGATCAATTATTAAAGAAAAAATATTTAAGAAATTATCCGAGAAAAGATGGTGAAATATATAATGTTCAATGAAAAATGCTCTAGAAAACTGTTCTAAAAAGTTTCTCCCCTCTGTCCTGATCTGCTTGCTCATTCATTCTTTGAAGAAAAGTTTTGATTATTCAAAATTGCTCTCTTCCTATTATGACTCTTCTATATCTCTTTAATATTAGAAATTGTAATTATTTCTTTTCATCCGAATACATCACTACTCCTTACCTTTATGAGTGTGTAGAAGTATAACTACTCTTTGTCTCTCTTAGTGCATGGGAGGAGAAATTATTTTAATTGAGTCTATATGTTCGATTATGATGAGGATTATTCATCAATGTGATGTTAGTTGCCATTTGGTGATTGTTTATGGTTTTAAAAGATATTCTTACCTTGTAATAACTTGGCTGATAAAGATTGATTCTTAGAGGATGTGTCTCTTTGGTTGAGTCTTTATACTCCAATCTCCTTTTTTGATTACTTAATTTTTGCATAATTAACTTCTTCAATGATACTAGACTCTTCAAGCATTGGATGATTGTCTTGGTAGTAATATTTATTTATTTATTTTTATCTTTTCTTGCTTATGTTTGTTTTCATGTAAAGGAAAAAAAAAACTAAGACACTCACCCTACTTTGTCTTGGTTAAAATCTCATTTTGGTCCTCAAACTTTAGGGTAAATTTTGTTTTGGTCCTTAAATATTTTTTTTGTTCTGTTTTGGTCAACAAATTTTCTCATTAGTTCCGCTGTTAGTCCAAAATATAATTTCGTTTGATTTCTACAATTATCTATGACTTGGAGAATTAAGATGGATGATTTCTTTAATTCTATCTCATACGTATCTTAATATTGAGTTGACGGAAAGAAACAAAAATGTTCTTTCTTATTTAGACACAAACAGTGAAACTGGAAATAAATTTGTAGTTAATTCTTTTTCTAAGAAATAAGATTTTTTTTTTCTCTTAGTCAACTTACACATATAAGAGGTAAATTATCCAATTTAGGTGTCCAACTAAAAGATAACGGTGGAAACCAAACAAAGTTACATTTTTAACTAATAGTAGAATGAAGACCAAAACAGAATAAAACAAAGTTTGAGGGTCAAAATAGAATTCATCCTATAGATTGATGACCAAAATGAAGTTTTAACCTTTGGTCTTCAAGTCTGCCACCTATTTTTTTTTGTCAATTTGGTCCCTCATAGAATTTTCTTCCCATTTAGTCCCTCAAAATTTTGTTTATTATCAACATTAGTCCCTTAATTCAACATTTAACTAAGTTTTTTTTTGAAATGAACATTTAACTAAATTGATGACATATTATCGTTAATTGAAGATATGATATTGTATTTAAATTGACATATAAGTCATTTTTATTTTCATATTAACAAAAGAAATTTGTAAAAAAACTAAAAACTTTATATAAAATCCAAAAAATGTATAAAAAAAATGAAGAAGCTTATTATGAGTTGAATGGCCAAAAAATGTTAATTAATAAACTACCGCGTCATCTTATTAAATAATAGTTTTACATTTTCAATTAACACTGTTAAATAATAAATTTAGTTAAAATTTATATAGAGGAACTAATATTAATAACAAAACAAATCATGAGGAACCAATTTAGAAGAGAAATCTAAGAAGGACCATATTAAAACAATAATTGTTTTTTTAATTCGATCAAAGGTTAACGGCATTAGGTGAATGACAAATGTCTAGTCAAGTTAAATTTATGAAAGAATCCTGTAGAGAAAAAAGAAATAAGGTGACTATGAGACAATCTCCTTAATAAGAATGCAATATTATATACTGCAAAAAGTATTTTATTATTTTAGATGGTTTTATAATTTAAATTTCAAAAATAATATTTATATGTTCTTTAACCATATATATAAACTTACGAGTATATTATATGATAAAAAGTATAGGCCAAACTCATATTTTGATCTCTCATCTTCTTCTTCTTTTTCTTGTTGTCCAGATTGAACAACCTCTCGCGGTTGTATGTGAATGATATAACGAGCAAGTTGTCCACCATCACGTGTTAAGAAGAAGAGGAGGAAAAAGAAGAAGAAAAAATGGACATTGTTCTTTTCTTTTAGGGAAATTGATTAAAACTCTAGTTTGTTTCTTTTTTCTTACGTTTTAATCCTATTATAAAAGGAAAAGGAATGCAAAATGTAAAACATTTGAGAGATTAAAGTTACTTTTACCTTTTTTTTTAACGAAAAAAGTGGATGAAAAAGAGTCAGGAACTAACGGTAGAAATTTTTTGAAAACTTGAGGAACCAAAACGGAATAAAAAAACTTCAGGGTCCAAACTAGAACTTGGAATAAACTTGAGGGACCATAGTAGGACTTTGGCCGAAAGTATATTATATCAGTTTAAAGGACAATTTATTACTTGGTCCTTTAATTTTACACTTTACCCCTAGANTAAAATATATTAATTATCCAAAATATAATAAATTAAACAAAATATCCAAGTCTTTCCATCCATACAAATTTCAATATTCATGAAAATTAAACTTTCATCCATACATAAATCTAAATATTCATGGAAATTGTCTTGTCCACTAGAAATGGTAGTAGGTTGATCTAACACTAAGAAGGGATCATGGTGCATGACTTGATGAAGACGAACAAAAGATGGAATTTCCTACAAAAATGAATTATAACATTAAATTACAAATAAAATTGATATGTAAATATGTGTTTTAATAAATAGTTTTAGTAATATACCTCATCAACATCCATTATTGATGCAAACTCTGGTGGTGGAGTTGTATTTCCAAACATGTTTTTGAACATATATTTCACACAACTTTGCATCTTCTTTCTTAGCTCAGTTTCAACCTTTAATTGTGACTCTAATTGTGTTATCTTGTTTGAGTCATTTGTACTGTCTCTAGGAGTTGAACTAGTAGTGGATAACCCAAAGACACGAGAAGGAGTTGGCCCAAATCCTAAGCCACGCACTCTTCCTGAGTGTTCTGGGCCTAATACTTGTGCAAGGGAATCATGGGGTCCAATTTTTTGAGATGAACTTTGTTATGACTCAATCTCAATAATTTTTTCCTGCATAAAGAAACACATCTATAAAGAATGAAAATGTTTGTTTTATGCATGGATGGGTGGTCATCAGATGTGTGGATGCAACTTTATCAAGTATATATGCATTATGGAAGGATATGCTTTGTGAGTGGGGTGATGGGGTCACCTTAGAAGAATGAGACATCCAGAAAATGGAAGGATATACATATCTTTAATTTCCAAAGTATGCAATGACATGAAGTAGTTGAAATAAGATTAACACTTGATAAGCAATGACATGAAGTAGTTGAAACAAGAAATTATAAGATTAAATTAAACTTTTTAGTGACTAAAATATAGCCCATGTTAGCTCTAATTTGAGATCATTAATAAGCAATGACCCACTTGGAAGCAAAACAACATTATTTTTTTCTTCACTTCTACTTGGGAAGCAAAGACTATAATCTATTATTGTTATTGCTCATGGCTTGCAACAGCTAGCCCAATCAAACTAAATCTTTTAGAAAATTGAAATTTGTAAATTGTAATCTAACTTTGGAAAACGAGAATATGGTTGTCTACTAGTACGCTGTTAATAAACAGTTTCATTTCTATAAGCACTCTAAAGGTTTCTACTAGCAACCATCCAAGAATCTAATTTCGTTATAGTCTAGCAAATAACTAAGAGACTATCAGGTGTACCCCATTAAAAGTGTAAAACCTGTACTTTAGTATCAATTTATTCACCAGAAAAACTTCATGTCATTTTAACACCTAAAAATCTAATCTTGTTTCAACTACTTTTGTACAAAGGTGCAAATTTGATACCATAAGCAAAAATTCTGGAAAAATTGAAACTAAAACTTGTTAATGTGTTTATACACTTGAAAACTGGTTCAAACTTGAACCAGAAAACTGGTTCAAGAGTGAACCAGAAACTGGTTCAAGTTAACCAGTTTCTGGTTCAAGTTTGAACCAGTTTCTAGTTCACTCTTGAACCACTTCCTAGTTCAAGAGTGAACCAGAAACTACAAACAAAAAAAATACAAACCGGTAATCTTTTATAGATATAAAAAGTTGCTTTATATATGTAGGATCATAAAAGAATTGAGAGCACAATAAGGAAGCAAGCAGAGGTTCATACAGCATCCAAAAATCACAATTAATGCGTTTATGAGTGTGGGTATTAACCTATCTCACTACAATTACATCATTTGGGTTCTTCCCACACACCCATCACTTTAGTCTGTGCCTCTATATTAATCAATTCACCAAATTTAAACCACTTCACATTTAAAATCTTTTAAAATCTTTCATATTTTCAGCAATGTCCACTAATCCACTATCTAAAACAGGCATGCCAACATCTTATCGTTTCTTTGTCCGAAAACTACAAACAAACAACTAATCATTATCTTATCCTAGTTTGAATACTCTCACATCAATCAATTATAAACTAGAAAGGACACAAATCATACCTGAAATCTCAAACGCAATGGCACCTTTAATTTCAGCGGAACACACTTCCACCGTTTCCTTAGAAATTCGGGTGATAGACGAAGGACGTTACAGAGTGTGCCGAAACTGAATTCAAGAAAACATAGAAACATAAATATCACAAAGGGACTACAAAGTTTCCAAAAACCAAGATAGAGCTAAAACAGAATTTTAACAACAAGGACTAAAATAGAATTGTACTAGCAGGGACTAAAATAGAATTTACAGCAGGGACTAAAACTGAATTTTACTAGTAGGGACTAAAACTGAATTTATAGCAGGGACTAAAACTGAATTTTACTAACAGGGACTAAAACTGAATTTACGGCAGGGACTAAAACTGAATTTTACTAGCAGGGACTAAAACTGAATTTACAGCAGGGACTAAAACTGAATTTATAGCAGGGANCTGAATTCAAGAAAAGTAGAAACATAAATATCACAAAGGGACTAAAAAGTTGCCAAAAACCAAGATAGAGCTGAAACAGAATTTTAACAGCAAGGACTAAAATAGAATTGTACTAGCAGGGACTAAAACAAAATTTACAGCAGGGACTAAAACTGGATTATACTAGTAGGGACTAAAACTGAATTTATAGCAGGGACTAAAACTGAATTTTACTAACAGGGACTAAAACTGAATTTACGGCAGGGACTAAAACTGAATTTTACTAGCAGGGACTAAAACTGAATTTACAGCAGGGACTAAAACTGAATTTATAGCAGGGACTAAAACTGAATTTTACTAGCAGGTAATAAAACTGAATTTACAGCAGGGACTAAGACTGAATTTTACTAGCAGGGACTAAAACTGAATTTATAGCAAGGACTAAAACTGAATTTTACTAGCAGGGACTAAAACTGAATTTACAGCAGGGACTAAAACTGAATTTTACTAGCAGTACTAAAACAGAATTTACAGCAGGAACTAAAACTGAACTTTTTCTGCTTGTAAATCTTTTAAATAGAAGATAATGGAATAAACAACATATAGACAAAAGGTATACATAATTAACTTTGGTGGTGTCAATAGTTTAAAGTTTATTGTATATTGTATAAGACTCCATATAGAGCATAAATTGAAAAGTAATGCATTATCACTTAGCAAACAAGCTTCAAACTTGAAAAGTAAAGCCCTTGTTCAGTTAATGCAAACCTTATCACAAGTACTTTGGGCTACTTGACAATGGATCTGACATGCAGCAACTTTAAAATTAAACTGATTCATTATATTATGGACTACTATTACACATAGCAACTAAACAAATAAACTTCAAGAACTTAAATTACTATTCTTTGACCACTGTCATTGTTTACCTTTCACCATCAACAATCCCCTGTAAAATATTTTATGCATCTATTTATGGTTTCTAAAATCTTATGCCAAGAAAATTAATACATACATGCATTCTAGTAAATTCAGTGTCCTTAAAATTCAGATGCGAAGTTGCCCTAATGTATCAAGAGAATGCCTGCAACTGCAAGATCTCCCATCATTTTATCTCAATTTTTCCATAATTGTTTCCCATTACAAGTATCCCTCAATCAATCAATTGCACATTCTTTATTGACACAGGTTTCGTTTGAAGTAAGAACCATGCATACTTCAATCATTCCTCTCAAATCCAATCTTAAATGAACTCCATCATCACATCGTCTGAGCAGCTCCCTCAAGGTTAACAGTCAAGTCTTCAAGGTTGCTTTACACACGGGCAAAAACAGAAAGAATGGAGGAGGAGGAAGGGTAAGAATTAGTTGTATGTTTGAAGGCATTATATGCATAGTAGTTTGAAATCCTCCATCTGTTCAAAACTAATAACAAACAAAACACATGGAATTCCTAATCATTAATTCATTGATTAGGGGATGAAAATCTTCAATTTACAATGTTATGGCACCAATAAGTACTTCACTGTTGTTTCAGTGGTACCTACAAGTTAGACACCATGATGAGAGGGTATAGTAAAGCCTAGAAAGTGAATGCTAAAACCATGTTTCTAAAGATTTACTCGCAAATAAGGTTAGAAACATAATGTAGACTCACATAGCTTGAAGTTGGATATTATGATCATAACTCCTAGTCATTCTCCATTGTCTCAAAATCAAGCTTAAGTCATTTCAGGCTTGAACTCAGCTTAATCCTCTCATGCTACCCCAAGCATTCCTCTAACTTATTATGCTCCTAATTTCCTGTATGGGTCTGGTGGTAATCTTTACATCATTGCTCAGTGACACATTTCAAAGATCTTCTATATTCATGTCTAGTACGTTGGAGAATTAAATCACATGATTCAAATGAAAGGTTAAAGCAAATCACACAATGTTCCTTTAGTTTGAGTTATATAAAAGGTCTAGAAAACGAATCTCAATGTAAAGGGCTTCGAAGCTGCTGGGTATTAATTCAACCATAGCACCCATGTTATACTTAGAAAAGCAACAGTCCTACATACATCTGGTAATTTTCTATCACTCCAAGTTCTAGCTCTTTTTCTTGTTCTTTATTTAATCTCATTAATTTTTGTATCAGCACACCATATTAATTGACTCTCAATATGTGACACAGTGAAATGTACTGTCACAAACATAAGGAAAAGAAACTCCAATTTGCGATTAGCAGTTAGTTACTAATTGATGCCAATTTCAAATTATTTGAAACTTCAAATTATCACTAGAACTGACACTACTCAAGCCACAAACCAAATCAAGAGAAAACAATCACAGTTATCAGGGTCAAAAAAGAAGACGCAAAAGAGTAAAATGCGCAAAGAGAAAACCAAACCCAATTCGAAGGAAGTGAGTGATGTCGGCAGGGGATGCAGAGAAAACCTAACAGGAGAGGGAGAAGGAGAATCAGAACGCGCAAAAGAGAAAGTAAAGAACGAGAGACGAACCAGCGGCGAAGGAAGTGAGTGACGTAGAGAAAACCTACGAACATGAGCAAGGGAAGAACGAGACGAACCAGCACGAGTAAGGGAAGAACAAGACGAACACGAACCAGCACGACCTAGAGCAAGCAAGCAGAGCGACAAAAATGGAGGATTGAGCAGCGAGCGATGGTGGGAATCGTATTTAGGGATTTAGGGATTTAGATGGAGGGAAACCAAAAAAAAATAGTGATGCAGAAGGAGGGATTCGAAAAGATGCAAAGAGAGTTAGAAACATTTGGGTCCAAAAATGTAGAAAAGGAGAGGGAAACGAAAGATGCAAAGACTCAAGGATTCTGGGGCTAAAATGTCTCGGCGGTTTCCTAGAACCGTTGAAACATGGTCATTTATTGGCGGTTCTTTAAAACTGCCGGGATATGAGGGCCACCAATTATATGCGCTTTTTGTAGTGTTGGAGATTGTGCCCTAGGGCCAATCATTTTATGTATATGTTTTGAACATATTGATTAATTTATGGAGATAAATTGATGTGTTATCATATTATTAGCATGTTTACTATGATAGCGTCCTTGATTAATTATGAGATAATTAATCTAAATCTGTCCCTAGTCGATTATTCTCGTGTGAGCGAGAATGAACTAAGACCAGCATGACCTCGGTGTATGGAGATACATGCACTAGATGCTTTACGAGAGTCATGGTGCAATGAGTAAAGGGTTACAAGTTGCTGGACTGACCCGGAGAGTCCTGCATGAGTTTAGTCATTAGCTAGTCTCTCCTGTACGCCTGTCACGATGCCTTAGACCTGAGGTCTTGACTATTCTGGCGTTGTAGTTGTCAGTCTTTGGCCTAGTCTAACGTTGCCCGTAGCAGGGTAGCCATAAGGGCTAGGTACGGGTTTGGTTGATTGCAGTGCTGAGGAATGTGGTTGACCAAGATGGGATTTTGTCCCTCATTTAAAGATGAGAGATATCTAACTGGCGCTCTCGATGAGTCTGTCCAAGGAAATAGTGGCCACTCAGGAAAATGGGACTAACTCAAGAAATCAAGAAAGTTGAGGTTTGGATTATGGATGACTTTCCCGTGCCTAATCCATGACCAAGATATCGGGTGACAATAGGGTCTATGACAAGGTGGTACTAAGGTTAAAACGGTCTTTTTTTTTGATAAAACGATAACTCACGTGTTTTGGGTAGTCGTGATGGCTTGCTAGAGTCCGCTCTCGACTTGTGAGTCATAGGGATGGCTTGCTGCCAACTTCACGTGGGGCCTGCTGGGTCACACATGAGCAGGATCTGGACACCGCTTAGAGGGACACGAATTAGCGTTAATTCGTGAGTCACTCCGGTGACACAATTTAAGACATAGCAAAATGTCTGGGACATAAAGTCTTGTCTTAAATTAAATCTACGGTTGAGATATTTAAATTTGTGAGACAAGTTTAAATATATTAATTGTTAAATAGTTAATTGGATTAATCTATTTACAATTATAATATTAGGGAATAATAAATTGGATAAGGTTCCTAAAAGTTAGGAGATTATTGATTTATTAAATTCACTAATATTAGGACAAATAAGATAGAGGGTGGCGCCTCTTTAGAGGTGATTTTAATTAATAGAAATGTTTTATTAATTAAAGTCATGAATTCGAATTCAAAAGATTTGATCTAGATTTCATATTCAAAAGATTTGAATTAAAGATATTAGGGTAATATTTTAATTCAAAATCTTTGGAAGATAATTTGTTCCTAAGAGTTAGGAATGTTTTTTTGATTTATAAAATTTCAAAGATAATTTAGGGGAGGTTGGCGCATTCTATGTGGGTCCAAGGAGGAAGATTTAATCTTCCAATTTGATTCTCAAAGATTGCATTTTGAATTCTATTAAGATATTAAGGTAATATTTTAATTAAGAATTCAAGTCCTAAAATTATAATATTATTGTAATCTTATAATTTTATAATTTGATAATTCTATAATTTAGGGATTCCCTAATTATAATTATCAAAATTCCCCAACACTATAAAAGGCAAAGGCAAGTCCACTTTGGTGACCTAATTCTCATTAGTGTGATTTTGTTTTTCCTTCTTGTGAGACAAGAGTGAAAATCGCCTAGCTCCAAAAACCTAGAGAGAGAAACTTCATCTTCTCCAAGAGTGTGAGAGAAATTAGGTTTTTCATAGCTAGGGTTTTGAGAGAGAAAAACATGAAAGAGTTCTTGTTTTACGCCACTTATCTTTTAAAGTTCAAGAAAGTGTTCTTTAATTTTAAGAACTGTAGATTCGAGTTCCCTTGTTCTTTTGGAGAAAAGAACAGAAGGCTAGCACCTTGGTGCCAACAAACTGCTCGTGTGGATTACTGGAAGGACGCGTCAAGTGGACTTCTCAGAAATGCACCGTTCAACCGGACCGATTGAAACCTTGAGGTATAACTCTATCCTTCACGGGTTTAAATTCTGCTAGCAGATCCGTAGGGAAATTTTTGGTCCTTTGCGCCACTTAAAGGTTTAATTTTTAATTTTATACTTGCTTCCGCTGCGTGCTTTGGGCCCTGATTTCCCAACATTATGTTTGTTATCTTATTTATTAAATTCCTATAAAATAACAAGGAGGGTGGCGCATACTTGAAGAATCAAATGCAAGATTTGATCTTGAATTTTGAATTTCAATAATGCATTTTGAATTTTAAGTTAAGATATTAATGTAATATTTTAATTAAGAATTCAAATCCTCTTGACTCATTCCAACCAATGGGAAGTGTGAATTGTGAATTTCAAGATATGATCTTGAAATTTAAATTAAGATTGCCCTTTAATTTTGAATTATAATATTAATGTAATCTTATAATCAAGATTTTGTGATTCCCTAATTTAAGGAGTGGGGACTCTCTATAAATACACATAAGTCGCCTAAACCAAGTGAGAAGTGAACAAGAGGGAAGTCGCATAACCCTAGAGGAAAGAGGGAGAGTTCGACTAACCCTAAACTTGGGGTTTTAGAGGCGATTTGTGTGTGAGGAAGAGAGAGAGGCGCCAAAACCTAGAGTAGTGTGACCAAGAAATTGGTTCTCGGTGTGCGCCACTTGGTTCTTGGATATTTCAAGAAGTTTTCTTGAAATTCCAAGATTCTAGATCCGTTCCCATAATCTCTTGGAGAAGTGATTGGAGGCTAGCACTTGAGTATCTGCCAAACTGTTCGTGTTGATCGCCGGCAGAGGAAGGACACGAGTCTGTGGACTTCTTAGAATTTCGTTTTTCAAAGCAACCGTCTGATTTAGGTAAACGTTTTTTCTCACTGGTATAAACACAAGTAGTGGATCCTATGGAAGAGATTATAAGTTTTTGTAAAAATATTAATTTTACCTTTTCCGCTGTGTTTTGCTCAATAATCTCCAACACCCCTCGATGAGTTTGTCCAAGGAATGTGTTGTTGGGAAATCCTCAAGGAAACACGCAGCCGAAGAAACGTAAATTAAAAAAAAAAACTTGCGCCGCCGAGGAAAACCCACCTGAGATCCGCTAGCTGAAATTTAAAACCAGATACGAAAAGTGTTATACCTCAGGCTTTCAATCGGATTGGTGATACTGGTGAGTCTAGAAGTCCGTCTCCACGTCCTTCCTCTACCGGTGATCCACACGAACAGTTTCCCGAACACGAGGTGCTAGCCTCCACGCCTCTTTCTCCAAAGAGACTCGGGATCCAATCTACAGATTCTGAATTCAGGAACTCCTTCTCTGAACTCTGGTGGATGGCGCCACAGATCAACAATCAGCAACAAAACTCCTTTTGTTCTATTGTTGTCTTCAAACCCGTAGAACCCACAACTTTCGATTACTCTTCTAACTCCTTAGAAGAAAATCGACTTCTCTCCTAAGGAAGGTGGGTGTCGATTTTTCTCTCTCTACAAGGAGGAATTCGACTTCTCTCTCTAAAGTGAGCTAGGGTTTCAGAATGTGCAAGGCATGAACAATTCGACTTGTGTCTCTTGGAGCTAGGCGAATTGCAGGCTTTATATTTACTAAAATTACACTAATTTTATAAATATAAAATCTATGATATTCTGTAAATATCATATTTTAGGCTTTGAATATCTAATTAAAATATTCCCAGAATATCTTAATTCAAATTCAAATTGCCAACTCAGAATCACAATTTGAAGATCAAATCTTCCAAGTGGGACCCATGAGTCTAGGCGCCTATTAGCTCCAATTATTGGGAATTTTATAAATCAAAAATAACTCCTAAAATTAAGGAAGTCATAACCAACTCATATTATCCCAATATTTTTGAATTAAAATATTACAATAATATTTCAAATTCAAATTTTGAATTTCGAATTTAGATCTAATATTGAATTAAAATATTACCCCATTATCTTAATTCAAATCTAGAATCTCAAATTCAAATTCAAATTCATGACTTAATTAATAAAACATTTTTATTAATTAAATCCCCATAAAATGAGGCGCCACCCTCAACTAAATATTAGGGAATTTTATAAATCAATAATCTCCTAACTTTTAGGAATTATTTAATTTATTATTTCCCAATATTTAAATTGCAAATAATTAATCTCTATTAATTATTTACCAATTATTTAATCATGTAGAAAATTTAAGACAAGACATAATGTCCCAGACATTTCCTCTGTGTCTTAAATTAGGCCACGGAGTGACCCACGAATTACCCTAATTCGTGTCCCTTAAAAGGTGTGTTCTAATCCTGCTCGTGTGTGACCCGGCAGGCCCCACGTGAAGTTGGCAGTAGGTCATCCCCATGTCCTACAAGTCGTGAGCGGACTCTAGCAAGCCATCGCGACTACCCAAAACACGTGAGTGAATCGATCGTTACCAGAACCGATTTTAACCTTCGTACCTCCTAGGCACCGACCCTATTGTTCTGCGATATCTTGGTCATGGATCAGGCACGGGAAAGTCATCCATGATCCAAACCTTTACTTTCTCGATTCCTTGAGTAAGTCCCATATATTGAGTGGCCACTCCTTTTTCCTGGACAGACTCATCGAGGGCGCCAGTAAGATATCTCCCAATTTAATGGGGAACAAAATCCCAATTTTGGTCAGTCCACATTCCTCAGCACGGCAATCAACCAAACCCGTACTTAGCCCTTATGGCTACCCTGCTACGGGCAACGTTAGACTAAGCCAAAGTCTGACAACTGCAACGCCGGAATAATGATGACCTCAGGTCTAAGGCGTCGTGACAGGCGTACAAGAGAGGCAAGCTGATGACTAAACCCATGCAGGACTCTCCGGGTCAGTCCAGCAACTCGTAACCCCTTACGTAATTGCACCATGACTCTCGTTCCAGCATCTAGTGCGTGCATCCCTATGCACCGAGGTCATGCTGATCTTAGTTCATTTTCGCTCCCACGAAAACAATCGATCAGGGACAGATTTAGATTAATTATCTTATAATTAATCATGGACGTAATCACAGTAAACATGCTAATAATGTGAAAACCATTAATTTATCTCTATAAATTAATCCATATGTTCATAACATATACAGAAAAGGATTGGCCCTAGGGCACAATTCCTATCAGACTCCCACTTGCACTGGGGTACAATCATTAATCTAGTTGTTCCTACTCCTAGGTACACTGATCAATGCGTCTTATCCCCATTGACGATACATGTCTCTCATGTATGACCCTTGCAAGCGACTTTGTTAGAGGATCAGCAACATTATCCTCTCCTGCTACTTTGCAAATCTTCACATCACCTCTGTCAATCATCTCTCTGACGAGGTGAAAACGTCTGAGTATATGTTTGGTCCTCTGGTGGGACCGTGGCTCCTTGTCTTGCGCAATAGCTCCACTATTGTCACAATACAGGGTAATGGGATCAGTTATGGTCGGAACCAAACCAAGCTCGGAGATGAACTTCCTGATCCACACAGCCTCCTTTGCCGCATCCGATGCTGCAATATACTCGGACTCCGTTGTAGAATCGGCAATCGTGCTCTGCTTGGAACTCTTCCAACTCACGCTGCCACCGTTCAGGAGAAACACATATCCAGACTGCGATTTAAAGTCATCTTGGTCGGTTTGGAAACTAGCGTCTGTGTAACCCCTTACACATAGCTCTTCATCAGTTCCACCGTAAACCAAGAACTCATCCTTAGTCCTTCTTAAGTACTTAAGGATATTCTTGACAGCGATCCAATGATCCTCACCAGGGCCTTGTTGGAATCGGTACGTCATACTCAGGGCAAACGACACATCAGGTCGAGTACATAGCATGGCATACATGATGGATCCTATGGCCGAGGCATAGGGGATCCCACTCATGCGACCTCGCTCAACAAGTGTCCTCGGACACTGTTTCTTGCTTAGGGTCAGCCCATGATTCATCGGAATGAATCCCTTCTTGGAATCTTGCATACTGAACCTCTTCAGTACCTTAACCAAGTACGTGCTTTGACTCAACCCAAGAAGCCTACGAGATCTATCCCTATAGATCTTGATTCCTAGAATAAAGGCGGCTTCTCCTAGGTCCTTCATTGAGAAGGATTTTCCCAACCAAGATTTTACAATCTCTAAAGTTGAGATATCATTCCCAATGAGTAGTATGTCGTCGACATACAGTACCAAGAACACAATCGTGCTCCCACTAACCTTCTTGTAAACACAAGGTTCGTCAGGGTTTTGTAGGAAGCCAAACTCTTTGACGACCTCATCAAAATGATGATTCCAACTCTTGGATGCTTGCTTCAATCCATAAATGGATCTCTTAAGCTTGCACACCTTGTCTGGTGCCTCAGGACATTCAAACCCCTCGGGTGGTTGTTGGAGATTGTGCCCTAGTGCCAATCATTTTATAGATATGTTGTGAACATATCAATTAATTTATGGAGATAAATTAATGGTTATCATATTATTAGCATGTTTACTATGATAACAGTCCGTGATTAATTATGAGATAATTAATCTAAACCGTCCCTGGTCGCTCATTCAAGTGGGAACTTGAAATGAACTAAGACCAGCATGACCTCGGTGCATAGAGATGCATGCACTAGATGCTGGTACGAGAGTCATGGTGCAATTACGTAAGGGGTTACGAGTTGCTGGACTGACCCGGAGAGTCCTGCATGGGTTTAGTCATCAGCTTGCCTCTCTTGTACGCCTGTCACGACGCCTTAGACCTGAGGTCATCATTATTCCGGCGTTGCAGTTGTCAGACTTTGGCTTAGTCTAACGTTGCCCGTAGCAGGGTAGCCATAAGGGCTAAGTACGGGTTTGGTTGATTGCCGTGCTGAGGAATGTGGACTGACCAAAATTGGGATTTTGTTCCCCATTAAATTGGGAGATATCTTACTGGCGCCCTCGATGAGTCTGTCCAGGAAAAGCGTGGCCACTCAGTATATTGGGACTTACTCAAGGAGATCGAGAAAGTAAAGGTTTGGATCATGGATGACTTTCCCGTGCCTGATCCATAACCAAGATATCGCAGAACAATAGGGTCGGTGCCATGGAGGTACTAAGGTTAAGTCGGTTTTGGTGAAAACCGATAACTCACGTGTTTTGGGTAGTCGTGATGGCTTGCTAGAGTCCGCTCACGACTTGTAGGTCATGGGGATGACCTACTGCCAACTTCACGTGGGGCCTGCTGGGTCACACACGAGCAGGAACAGGACACCGTTTAAAAGGGACACGAATTAGGGTTAATTCGTGGGTCACTCCGGTGGCACGATTTAAGACACAGAGGAAATGTCTGGGACATTATGTCTTGTCTTAATTGATCTACAGTTGTGAAGTATTTAAATTTGTGAGACAAATTTAAATATAATAATTGTTAAATAATTAATTTGGATTAATTATTTACAATTAAAATATTAAGGAAAAATAATTCAGATAAGGTTCCTAAAAGTTAGGAAATTATTGAATTATAAAATTCCCTAATATTGGCATGAGGGTGGCGCCTCTTTTATGATATTTAGGTTAATAAAATTGTTTTATTAATTTAAATAATAATTTGAATTCAAAAGATTTGATGGAGATATCAAAAGATTTGAATTCAAAAGAGTTGATGAGATCTCAAATCAGGATCTTTGGAGAATCATGACTTCCTAAGAGTTAGGAAGGTTTTTGATTTATAAAATTCCAAAGAAATTTTAGAGGCATATGGCGCATCTTAGGTGGGTCCCATGGGAGATTTGATCTCTCATTTTGATTCTCTAAGATTATGATTTGAATTTAAATTTAATATTATGGTAATATTATAATTTAAAATTCAATTCATGAAAGCCATATTATTATAATTTAGAATTATAATAATGCTCTAAAAATAATTATATAAACCCTAGGGCTAGGCGCCTAGGTCAAGCATGCATGAGAGAATTCATTTGTGCAATTTTCATCCTCCTAGTTGAGAGAGATAGAAAATTCGCCTCCTTCAAAACCCCTAGCTTCCAAGTGAGGAAAAATTTGGTTCTCAAGAGTTGAGAGGGGAAAATCGAGTTGGCCTAAGAGTTAGGCAATTCGATTTGTGGTTGCCAAATTAGGGTTTGTGAGAGAAGGAAAAACAAGAAGAGTTCTTGTGGGGAATTCTCATGCGCCACCTTTTGGAGTTTGAATCAAGAAGGAGTTCTTGAGTTCAAACACACTGTAGATTGGTCCCTAGTTCTTTTGGAGAAAAGAACTGAAGGCTAGCACCTTGGTGCCCGAAGAAACTGTTCGTGTGGATTACTGGCAGAGGGAGAACGCTGGGAGTGGGCTCCTTGGACACGCCTTGTACAACCAGAGGATTGAAACTCGTGAGGTATACCACTATCTATAAAAGTTTTAAATTCTACTAGCGGATCCGTTCGGGAATTTTAGGACCTAGCGTGTTTTATTTTAATTTTATTTTTGCTTCCGCTGCGTTAGGCGCCTACAATTCCCAACAGTAGTATCAGAGCCACGCTAGTTCTAGGATTTAAAACTGTTTATGTGTACATGTGATGTATGATATGTGTGTTTACCGCTTTCAATCACGTTTTTGGTTTTACAAAAATCCACCGAACTTTTTCTTAAAAATTCAATCTACAGAAAAAGGTGCAAATTATATGTATGAGATACATATAAGTCGATTGGATCGACTGGAAAATTTTTCTTGATGATTTAGGCCAAAATCGAAATTCCTCTATAATTATAATTAAAAGTGTTTTAATTATAATAATTATAAAGGTGGCTGAAAATTATTAAAATTTGGAATTTTAATATTTTTGGGGGTCAATATTTATAAATTCTTGAATGAGATTCATGGTATTTATAATTATTGACAAAAGGCCTAATCTCAAGAAAAGGGCATGTTAAAATTGCACAGACCTAAAGTAAACACAATTTTAAAAGAGTTTTAATTTTTGTGTTTGTTACCGTGTTTGACAATAATTATATGAAGTGTTCATATTTATATTGTGTGGTGTTGGATATGGCTCTAGGAGGTTTATTTCGGTAAATACGGCCTGCGTGTCGTCTCCCTCTACTCTGGATGTAAAATTTAAATTTCTGTTTATACCTCAATGTAACTGGGGTTTATTCACGTGTAATTTTTATTTTTCCTTTTAGAAAGGTTCTCTCATTGGCTTGGGAGAACTCTAGGGTAGATGGGCCATATCTAAACACGGTGTTTTTTTATGCATTTAGTTGTATGAGATGCGCTAGATGTATGTTTTAGGCTGCGATTTTAACATGCTAATTTATATATATATCGCGCTACCACGTATACGATACGAGCGTGGGATTTTGTATGAGATACAAAATCTAGGCACATGTTTATATGTATGAGATACATGGGGAATAAACATGTGACATGACTCGTTTAATTTTAAAAGGAGTTTTAAAATTAAACTATAAATCGGAACAATTTTATAAATAAAATCAAACCCTTTTAGAAAATTTAAGTAATTAATGCCATCGCTAAAACGTCGTGCCAAAATCTTGTTCATCGTGGAGCGGTGATCGCCTCCGCGACACGTATCTGCCTTGACCTTGAGGAAGCACGGGTGAATGGGTTTTCAACACGATGCCCGTTGAAATCTTGGTTCTTTGAATACGGTGATCGCCTCCGCGACACGTATTGCAGTTGGGCCTTGATGATATGGGGGTTGGCTTTTGGGCCTCATTGTCTTGAACTTAGCCATTCACATGTTTTACCGAGTGACTTAATGGGGTTATCAAAACGGTTTTGGACCTCAAGGCATTAGATGGGATAAACATGCCATAAGTATCATGAGATGATACAGTCCCATAAGGATCTAAGAGTCACATGAGATGTGATTGGTAAGGAGTTACCTACCTAAATAACTAAAGGGTGCATGATCGCCTCCGCGACGGTAAACTTTAGTGAAATATGGATCTTAGCCACCAATAATAAATTTCACTGGGTTTTATAAAATGGTGGAAGTATATTTCTGCTAAATAAACTTTTCATATCTTCATTGTAGAATCACTGGCAATAAATAATAGTTCATCACTATCACTGCGATCTGTCCTTGAGAAGGACAAGTTGTCTAGGACAAAATTCCTTAACTGGTATCGTAATTGAGAATTGTTCTCACCCAACGAAGGAAGCTGCTGACTTCCTAGATTGGTTTTGTAATTAGAGATTTGTTCTCGCCCAACCAAGGAAATTTTGTGTCCTAGAGATCCCTCCCCTGAAGAGCATGCCAAGGACGCTCCAAGAGCATAGAGAATTGCTTGGAGAAGCACTTCAATGACTCTGTGCACGTTACTTGCCTTGATGCTAGCCACAATAGTTCAAGAGTTGAACAAGGGGATATTGTCGGCTATAGAGATGGTCACACATCTCAATGGAAATATTCCAGAATCAGGGGAAAGGGAAGGGCAAAGGAAAGAGGAAAGGAGACGCCGAGTTTGGTGAGACCAAGCCAGCGGCTGAGCCTAACCCACTACCTGCCAAGAAGGCAAGGCTTTTAAAGGATGCAATTTGCCTTTTGAGAAATTGCAAATTGTATTGGGAAGATCAAAAGAATAAAAGGAGATAAGATCTCTACTTCTGGTATCTTCGTTATAGACGTTCACTTGTCTACTATAACCGCTTGTGTATTAGATACAGCATGTGGTTTTCACATTTGATGTGAAGGGTCTTAGAGACAGTAGAAAGCTGGACAGAAGCGAGATGGACCTACGAGTGGGCAATAGAGCAAGGGTTGCTGCTGTTGCTGTAGGAACATGCGAGCTTGTTTTGCCCTCTGGGCTTAACCTATTGTTATCATGTACCTTCTTTAAGGTTTAAACAATGCTTCTCTTTCTTATGAGATAAGGAAGTTTTCGCATGTGTTAACTGAAAAGAATGGTGTTCAATTCATTAAGATGATGATTATTTGCTTATGTGATTTGCAAGATAATCATTGCATCTTGAAATTTGAACGTTAACACGATAACAATATCTATAACAATGATACAAAAGGATTAAGATTGGAGAATCTAATCCTACATACCTTTGGCATTGTCGTTTAGGCCATATAAACGAGAAACGCCTAGAGGAGCTCCATGGAGATGGACTTCTAAGCTCATTTGATTTTGAATCATATGATGCTTGCGAATCTCGCTTACTTGGAAAATGACAAAGGCACTTTTCACTGGCCACAGTGAGAGGGCATCGAACTTATTGGGGATCATACATGGTGATGTATGTGGACCCATGAGTACACAAGCTAGAGGTGGTTACTCTTACTAGCTGCTTCAATAGGTTTGACTTGGGCTACCTATTAAAGCATAAGTCTGAGTCTTTTGAAATGGAGATTTCAAAGTGAAGTAGAGAACTAACTTGACAAGAAAATCAAAGTTTTTCGATACGATCGAGAAGACGAGTATTTGAGTCAAGAATTTGTTGATCATCTTAGAAGCCGTGAGATGGTCTCACGACTTACCCCTTCTGAAACCCCATGGGGATGGTGTTTCTGAGAGGAGGAATCGAACTCTATTTGATATGGTTCGATCTATGATGAGTCAAACTGATCTTCCGTGATCCTTTTGAGGATATGCTTTAGAAGCTGCCGTGTTCACACTTAACCGTGTTCTGTCTGAGGCAATTGAGAAGACACCATATGAGATATGGATGGGAGGAGTCCCATAGTGTCTTATCTCAAAATTTGGGGGTGTAAAGTTTACGTTAAGCAAACGATAAACTATCTCCCAAAAGGTGCTTGTAGGGTACCCCAAGGAAACGAGGGGATACTATGTTTACTGCCCATCTGACAACAAAGAGTTTGTAGTCAGAAGTTGATCTTCTTAGAGAAGGATCTTGTTTCCAAAAGAAACAGTGGGAGTAAGGTAGATCTTGAAGGAGTTCAAGATCCACAAAGCACTTCAGAGGCACAGACGGAAACTAGAGAAGAACCACAAGGTGTTGTGGTAGCTCCTCTAATAACACAAGGACAACGAAGTTCTGATAGAACACGTTTTCAACCACAAAGATGTGGATCTTTGGTGACTGAAAACAGGGATGTGTTGCTCATAGAGCGTGGTGAGCCTACCGCCTATCAAGATACTTTCACCTCAACTCTGAGAAATGGGTTGAAGCCATGAAGGCTGAGATGGCAACGTCAACGTCTTCAAGGCTAGGCCAGTTGCAAAGGGTTTTCCTTTTCCCCTGTTGCAATGGCCAAGACCATTAGGATCCTGCTTGCCTATGAGATATGGCAATTGGATATCAAAATAGCATTCTTTAGAGGAAGGCTGCCCGAGGATGTGTGCGACACAACCTGAGGGGTTTGAATATCCAGAGGAACCAGTACAGGTGTGCAAGTTTTGGAAATCCATTTATGGATTAAAGCGAGCATCACAGAGTTGGAATCATCGTTTTGGTGAAGTAGTCAAAGAGTTTGGCTTCTTACAAAACACTGACGAACCTTGTGTTTACAAGAAGGTTAGTGGGAGCACAATTGTGTTCTTGGTGCTGTATGTCAATGACATATTGCGCATTGGAAATTTTTCCAATGAAGGAAGAAGCTGTCTATATTCTAGGCATTAAGATCTATGGAGATAGATCTTGTAGGCTTCTTGGATTGAGTCAGAGTACAGACTTGGATGAGGTACTGAAGGGGTTCAGTATGCAAGACTCCAAGGGGATTCATGTCGATGAATCAAAGATTGACCCTGAGCAAGAAACAGTGTCCCAAGACACTTGTTGAGCAAGGGCGCATGAGTGGCATACCTTATGCTTCGGCAATAGGATCCATCATGTTGTGTACTCGACCCGATGTGTCGTTTGCCCTGAACGTGACAAGCCATTTCCAACGAAACCCTATTGAGTATCATTGGACCGCTGTCATAAGCATCCTTAAGTACTTAGGAAGAACTAAGGATGAAATCTTGGATTATGGTGGAATAAATGTGTAAGAGTTACACGGGTGCCCGTTTCCAAAAACATACCAAGATAAAATCGCAGTATGGATACGTGTTTCTCCTGAACAGATAGCATCGTGAGTTGGAAAGAGTTTCCAAGCAGAGAGCACGATTGCTGATTCTACAACAAAAGGGTTGGTCGCGTGGAGACGCAGACCGTAAAACTAATGTCTGAGGAGTGATTGGTGGTCACCCTGTGGAGACAAGAAGACACCAAATGGGATTGGATCCCCACTGTTGTTCCGACAGTGATATATGTATGCACATATATACACTCAGACATGATCACCTAGAGATGGTGATATCAAGATATGTTAAGGTAGCAGACGAGGATGATGTTGTCGATCCTCATATGACAATGTTAGAAACATTAATGTCATATGGAGATCCCTAGCACAGGTCTTACATGGGCATCAGGTAATGTCAGGTGGAGATTAGACACATTAATGGATGTTCCTAAGAGTTAGGAACAGTTGGATTAATGATTGTACCTAGTGCAAGTGGGAGTCTGTTGGAGATTGTGCCCTAGGGCCAATCATTTTATAGATATGTTGTGAACATATCAATTAATTATGGAGATAAATTAATGGTTATCATATTATTAGCATGTTTACTATGATAACAGTCCGTGATTAATTATGAGATAATTAATCCTAAA
>QANZ01003431.1:36256-56044 GCA_003254925.1 Chamaecrista fasciculata
TCCTTGTTTTCAGTCACGAGAAATCCATAGTATCTCTCTGGCTGGAAACGTGTTCTATCAGACCTTCGTGGTCTTTGTGTTTGTGGAGGAGCTTCCACAACCTCTTGTGGAACTTCTCTAGTTTCCGTCTGCGCCTCTGGCGTGTCATGTGGAGCTTGAACTTCTTCAAGCTCTATCTTACTCCCACTGTGTCTCTTGGAAACAAGGTCCTTCTCTAAGAAGAATCCACTCCTGACCACAAACACTTTGTTGTCAGTTGGGCCGTAGACGTAATACCCTTTGGTCTCTTTAGGGTATCCCACAAATAGACACTTGAGGGATTTGGGAGACAGTTTATCGTTAGGCTGTTGCTTAACATAAATCTCACATCCCCAAACCTTGAGGTAAGACAAATCGGGACTCTTCCCTTTCCATATCTCATATGGTGTCTTCTCAACGGATTTAGACGGAACACGGTTAAGTGTGAACGCGGCAGCTTCTAAAGCATACCCCCAGAAGGATGGCGGAAGATCGGTCTGACTCATCATAGATCGAACCATATCCAGTAGGGTTCGATTCCTCCTCTCAGACACACCATTCCACTGTGGTGTACCAGGGGGAGTCAGTTGTGAAACTATTCCACAACTACTAAGATGATCAGTGAACAATTGACTCAAATATTCGCCTCCTCGATCAGATCGAAGGATCTTTATTTTCTTGTCAAGCTGGTTCTCAACTTCATTTTGAAATCTTTTGAACATTTCAAAAGACTCTGACTTGTGCTTCATCAGGTAGATATACCCATATCTACTGAAGTCGTCAGTGAACGTAATGAAGTACGAGTAACCACCTCTGGCCTGCACACTCATGGGTCCACATACATCGCTATGTATGATTCCCAAAAGGTCAGATGCCCTTTCACTTTGGCCAGTGAAAGTCGCTTTTGTCATCTTGCCAAGTAAACATGATTCGCAAGCATCATATGATTCAAAATCAAATGATCTTAGAAGTCCATCTCTATGGAGCTTCTCAAGGCGTCTCTCGTTTATATGACCAAGGCGACAGTGCCAAAGGTACGTAGGATTAGGTTCGCCAACCTTAGTCCTTTTAGTATCAATGTTATAGATATTATTATGTCTTTGTTTCAATTCTAGGATATAGTGGTTATCATGCAGATCTCCATAAGCATATAACACATTATCCTCGTAAATTGAACACCTTCCATTTCCATTCATACAAATAAAACCTTCCTTATCCAAATAAGAAAGTGATATAATGTTTGAACTTAAACATGGAACGTAATAACAATTATTCAAAGACAGAATAAGCCCAGTGGGCAAAACTAGCTCGTATGTCCCTACAGCAACAGCAGCAACCCTTGCTCCATTGCCCACACGTAGGTCCACCTCGCCTCGGCTCAGCTTTCTACTTCTTCTCAACCCCTGCACATTAGTACAAATGTGAGAACCACAAGCAGTATCCAATACCCAAGTGGTAGGAGTAGACAAGTGAACGCCTATAACAAAGATACCTGAAGTAGAAGCCTCATTCTTCTTCTTCTTCAGATCTTCCATGTACAGCTTACAATTTCTTCTCCAGTGACCCGGCTTCTGGCAGAAGAAACAAACTGCATCCTTTGAGGTCTTTGCCTTCTTGGCAGGAGGTGGGTTAGGTCTTGCTGCAGGCTTGGTCCCACCAACCTCAGCATCTCCTTTCCTCTTTCCTTTGCCCTTCCCCTTTCCCTTGTTCTGAACTAACAAGACAGTGCTAGGCGCCTTCTTAATAGATGCCTCAGCAGTCTTTAGCATCCCATGCAGTTCAGACACTGATTTCTCCATGCCATTCATATTGAAGTTCAAGACGAACTGGTCATAACTTCTGGGCAGCGAATGCAGGATCAAATCCGTCGCTAGCTCTGGCAAAATGGGAAATCCCAGCCTAGCAAGGTGATCTATGTGCCCCTGCATCTTCAAGACGTGGGCACTCACAGATCCACCTTCTGCCATCTTGCAAGAGTAGAGAGCTTTTGAAGTCTCAAACCTCTCTTGCCTTGCCTGTACTTGGAACATTTCCTTGAGATGCGTTATCATCTCATATGCCCCTTTGTTCTCCAAGTTCTTTTGAATCTCGGGAACCATGGTAACGAGCATAAGACAGGCAACGTCCACAGAGTCACTCTGATGCTTCTCGTAAGCATCCTTCTGAGCTCTTGGAGCATTGGCAGCAGGCTGTTCAGGGATGGGGTTGTCTAGGACATAGAGCTTTCTCTCCTGGGTGAGAACAATTCTCACATTCCGGTACCAGTCGAGAAAGTTAGTCCCAGTCAACTTGTCCTTCTCAAGGACAGATCGCAGTGATAGTGAGGGAACGTTTGTTGCCATTTGATTCTACAATTCAGATATGCAAAGTTTAATTAGCAGGAAAATAAAATATATCCACCATTTTATAAAACCCAGTAAAATTTATTATTAGTGGCTAAGACCCATATTTCACCAAAGTCTACCGTCGCTGAGGGCGATCATGCATCCTTTAGCTATTTAGGTAGGTAACTCCTTACCAATCACATCTCTATGTGACTCTTAGATCTTTATGGGACTGTATCATCATATGATACGGCATGTTTATCCCATCTAATGCCTTGAGGCCCAAAACCGTTTTGATAGCCCCATTAAGTCACACAATAAAACTCGTGAATGGCAAGGCCCAAACGACGAGGCCGAAGCCCAGCCCCATATCATCAACGGCGTCACTTAAACACGTGTCGCTGAGGGCGATCACCGCATTTAATGACCCAAGATTTCAATGGGCGTCGAACTGAAAACCCCCATTCACCCGTGTGTCCTCGAGGTCAAGGCAGATACGTGTCGCTGAGGGCGATCACCGCTCCACGATGAACAAGATTTCCACAGGGTGTTTTATTGATGGCATTAAAACTTAAGATTTTCTAAAAGGGTTTGATTTTTGAAAAAGTTCCGTTTTAAAGTTTAATTTTAAAACTCCTTTTAAAATTAAACGAGTCATGCCACATGTTTATTCCCCAAGTGTATCACATACACATAAACATGTGCACGGATTATGCATCATATGCAAAATCCCATGCTCGTATCGCATACGAATACATATATATATATGGCGCCAAAAGCGGGGTAAATTGCATGTTAAAATCGCATCCTAAACATACATCTAGCGCTTTGTATCACATACAAACCTAAATGCAAACTGACATACATTGTGTTTAGATATGGCTCACCTATCCTAATAATTCTCCCAAGCCAATGAGAGAATTTTTCTAAAAAGAAAAACGTAAAATTACAAGAGAGTAAACCCCAGTTACATTGAGGTATAAACTGAAAAGTAAAATTACATCGGATAGAGGGAGACGACACGCAGGCCGTATACACCATAAACCTAGAGCCATATCCAACACCACACAATTACATATATGAACACTTCATACAATCATGTCAAACACAATATATATCCAACACATAGCAAAAACGATTTTTGTAGGTGTTAATTAGGATGTGCAATTTTAACATGCCTTTTCTTGAATTTAGGCCAATTATCAATAATTATAAAATTCAGGAATCTCATTCCAAAATTTTAATTATTGACCCAAAAATTTTAAAATTCATAATTTTATTCAAATTTTCAGTCACCCACATAATATTATGATTAAAACACTTTTAACCATAATTATATGGGAATTTCGACTTTGGCCTATAATTACAAGAAAAATTCGAAATCAATCATATTGACTTCCTTATGTATCACATACATAATTTTGCACCTTATCTTGTAGATTCAGTTTTAGAAAAACATTCGGTGGATTTTTTTTAAAAACAATACAAGATTGAAAAAGGTAAAACACGCCAAGCATACATCATATGCACACCAAAATGATTTTAAATTCCAAGACTAGCGTGGCTCTGATACCACTGTTGGGAAATCCCCAGGGAAACACGCAGCGGAAGAAACGTAAATTAAAAAAAAACTTGCGCCCCCGAGGAAAACCCACCCTGAGATCCGCTAGCTGAATTTAAAACCAGATACGAAAAGTGTTATACCTCAGGCTTTCAATCGGATTGGTGATACTGGTGAGTCTAGAAGTCCGTCTCCACGTCCTTCCTCTACCGGTGATCCACACGAACAGTTTCCCGAACACGAGGTGCTAGCCTCCACGCCTCTTTCTCCAAAGAGACTCGGGATCCAATCTACAGATTCTGAATTCAGGAACTCCTTCTCTGAACTCTGGTGGATGGCGCCACAGATCAACAATCAGCAACAAAACTCCTTTTGTTCTATTGTTGTCTTCAAACCCGTAGAACCCACAACTTTCGATAACTCTTCTAACTCCTTAGAAGAAAATCGACTTCTCTCCTAAGGAAGGTGGGTGTCGATTTTTCTCTCTCTACAAGGAGGAATTCGACTTCTCTCTCTAAAGTGAGCTAGGGTTTCAGAATGTGCAAGGCATGAACAATTCGACTTGTGTCTCTTGGAGCTAGGCGAATTGCAGGCTTTATATTTACTAAAATTACACTAATTTTATAAATATAAAATCTATGATATTCTAATAATATCATATTTTAGGCTTTGAATATCTAATTAAAATATTCCCAGAATATCTTAATTCAAATTCAAATTGCCAACTCAGAATCACAATTTGAAGATCAAATCTTCCAAGTGGGACCCATGAGTCTAGGCGCCTATTAGCTCCAATTATTGGGAATTTTATAAATCAAAAATAACTCCTAAAATTAAGGAAGTCATAACCAACTCATATTATCCCAATATTTTTGAATTAAAATATTACAATAATATTTCAAATTCAAATTTTGAATTTCGAATTTAGATCTAATATTGAATTAAAATATTACCCCATTATCTTAATTCAAATCTAGAATCTCAAATTCAAATTCAAATTCATGACTTAATTAATAAAACATTTTTATTAATTAAATCCCCATAAAATGAGGCGCCACCCTCAACTAAATATTAGGGAATTTTATAAATCAATAATCTCCTAACTTTTAGGAATTATTTAATTTATTATTTCCCAATATTTAAATTGCAAATAATTAATCTCTATTAATTATTTACCAATTATTTAAATCATGTAGAAAATTCAAGACAAGACATAATATCCCAGACATTTCCTCTGTGTCTTAAATTAGGCCACGGAGTGACCCACGAATTACCCTAATTCGTGTCCCTCGGAAGTGTGTTCTAATCCTGCTCGTGTGTGACCCAGCAGGCCCCACGTGAAGTTGGCAGTAGGTCATCCCTATGTCCTACAAGTCATGAGCGGACTCTAGCAAGCCATCGCGACTACCCAAAACACGTGAGTTGATCGATCGTTACCAGAACCGATTTTAACCTTCGTACTTCCTAGGCACCGACCCTATTGTTCTGCGATATCTTGGTCATGGATCAGGCACAGGAAAGTCATCCATGATCCAAACCTTTACTTTCTCGATTCCTTGAGTAAGTCCCATATACTAGCGTGGCCACGCATTTTCCAAGACAGACTCATCGAGGGCGCCAGTAAGATATTTCCCAATTTAATGGGGAACAAAATCCCAGTCTTGGTCAGTCCACATTCCTCAGCACGGCAATCAACCAGACCCGTACTTAGCCCTTATGGCTACCATGCTACGGGCAACGTTAGACTAAGCCAAAGTCTGACAACTGCAACGCCGGAATAATGATGACCTCAGGTCTAAGGCGTTGTGACAGGCGTACAAGAGAGGCAAGCTGATGACTAAACCCATGCAGGACTCTCCGGGTCAGTCCAGCAACTCGTAACCCTTTACGTAATTGCACCATGACTCTCATTCCAGCATCGCATGCGTGCATCCCTATGCACTGAGGTCATGCTGATCTTAGTTCATTTTCGCTCCCACGAAAATAATCGATCAGGGACAGATTTAGATTAATTATCGTATAATTAATCATGGACGTAATCGCAGTAAACATTCTAATAATGTGAAAACCATTAATTTATCTCTATAAATTAATCCATATGTTCATAACATATACAGAAAAGGATTGGCCCTAGGGCACAATTCCTATCATGTGTGGCCACACAGGGTAATGAGACTCACTCAAGGAATCAAGAAAGTTATAGCTTGGATTACAAGGATGACTTTCCCATGACTTATCCATGACCAAAATATCGTGTGACAATAGGGATTATGACAAGTAGTGGATCCTATGGAGGAGATTATAAGTTTTTGTAAAAATTTTAATTTTACCTCTTCCGCTGCGTTTTGCTCCATAATCTCCAACAGTGGTATCAGAGCCAAGCTATCTTTGTGTTTATGCTAGTTTTGTGAATATACATGTTGATGTATGTTTATACGTTTACCGTTTTTCATTCGATTCGCTAAAATTTTTGCGAGTATCCACCACACGATTTTAACCTAATCTAAGAATGGTGCAAATTTATGTATTTGATACATAAGGTAATCAATTTGATTGATTAAAAATTTTCTTGAAAAGTTTAGGTCTTGGCCGAAACCCTATGTGTCTTTTAATTAAAATTGTTTTGATTATTTTATTGTAGGGTGGCCGAAAATTGTAAAATGTGAATTTATAATTTTTTGGTCAATGAATTCGGTTTCTTGAATATGATTCTTGAATTATTGAATTATTGATGCAAGACTTATTTTTCAAGAAGGCATGTTAAATTGCACAAACCCTAATTGAACACAATCAAAGTCGTTTTTTTTTTGTGTTGTTGGCTGTTGATGCCGGGTATATTTATATATATATATATGAATTGTTCATGTATGTTTGAGTATGGTGTTGGATATGGCTCTAGGTCTTATTTTGGTATATACGGCCTGTGTGTCGTCTCCCTAAATTCTGGATGTAATTTCTTTTCTCACCTCACTCCCCTCATATGTTCAAATGAGGTTTTCCGATGTAATTTTTCCTTTTTCTTTTAGAAAGATTCTCTCATTGGCTTGAGGGAATTTAGGGTAGATGAGCCATATCTAAACATGGTTATTTTATGCATTTAGTTTTTCTATATGATACAATTGGAGCTAGATGTATGGTTCGAGGTCACGATTTTATCATGCAATTTTTATGTTTTGTACGCACAACCACATATTCGATACGAGCGTAGGATTTTGTATGAGATACAAAATTCATGCATGTGTTTATATGTATATGATACATGGGGGTAAACACTTGGCACACTCGTTTAATTTTAAAATTGTATTTAAAATTGAACCAAAAATTGAACCTAAAATTGAACCCTTATAAAATCTTGTTTTAATGCCATCAATAAAACACCCTGTTAAAATCTTGATCATTGTGGAGCGGTGATAGTCCAAGCTACACGTATCTACTTTTATCTTGAGGAGACACGGGTGAATGGAAGATTCAACGCGATGCCTTATTGAAATCTTGGTTTATTGGATGCGGTGATAGCCCAAGCTACACATGTTTACTGGGCCTTGATGATGTAGGGTTGGGCTTTCGCCTCATTGTTTTGAGTTTAGTCATTCACAAGTTTTATTATGTGACTTAATGGGGTTATCAAATCGGATTTAGACCTCAAGGAATTAGATGGGATAGACATGCCATAATAAGTATCATACTATGATACAGTCCCATAAAGATCTAAGAGTCACATGTGATGTGATTGGTAAAGAGTTACCTACCTAAATAACCTAAGGATGCATTATCACCCAAGCGAAGGTAAACTTTGGTGAAATATGGATCTTAGCCACTAATAATAATTTTGCTGGGTTTTATAACATGGTGGACCTTTTTGCTAATTAACTTTCATATCTTAATTGTAGAATCATGGCAAACAATATAAGTTCAGCGTCATCACTGCGATCTATCCTTGAAAAGGATAAGTTAAATGGGACGAACTTCCTTGATTGGTTTCGCAATTTGAGAATTGTTCTCACCCCAAGAAAGGAAGCTTTATGTCCTAGAAAACTCTCCCCTTGAAGAGCCTGCCAACGATGCTCCAAGAGCTCAAAGAACTGCTTATGAGAAGCACTTCAATGACTCTGTGGACGTTGCTTGCCTGATGCTAGCCACAATGGTTCCAGAATTGCAAAAGAACATGGAAACATTGACGGCTTTTGAGATGGTCACACATCTCAAGGAAATGTTCCAGCAACAGGCTAGGCAAGAGAGGTTTGAGACCACTAAGGCTCTATACTCTTGCAAGATGACTGAAGGTGCATCCATTAGTACCCATGTCTTGAAGATGAAGGGGTACATAGATCACCTTAGTAGGCTGGGATTTCCCATTACTTTAGAGCTTGCGACGGATTTGATCCTAAACTCGCTGCCTAGAAGTTATGACCAGTTTGTCATGAACTTCAATATGAATGGAATGGAGAAATCAATTTCTGAGCTGCATGGGATGCTCAAGGCTACTGAAGCAGCCATTAAAAAGGCGCCTAGTGTAGTCTTGATGGTTCAGAAAAACCAAGGGAAAGGGATGGGCAAAGGAAAGAGGAAGGGAAAAGCCCCGGTTGGTGAGACCAAGCTAGGGAACAAGCCTAACCCATGACCTGCCAAGAAGGCAAAGCCTTCAAAGGATGTGATTTGCTTTTTCTGCCAAAGACCTGGACATTGCCAAAGAAATTGCAAATTGTACTTAGAAGATAAAAAGAAGAAGAAGAGCGGTGAGGTCTCTACTTCAGGTATCTTTGTTATAGACGTTCACTTTTCTACTTTAACCACTTGGGTATTAGATACAGCAAGTGGTTCTCACATTTGTACAAATGTGCAGGGTCTTAAAGACTGTAGAAAGCTAGACAGAAGCGAGGTGGACCTGCGCGTAGGCAATGGAGCAAGAGTTGCTTCTGTTGCTGTGAGAACATACGAGCTTGTGTTGCCCTATGGGCTTATTTTCATTTTGAATAATTGTTATTATGTACCTTCATTGAGTTCAAACATTATTTCCCTTTCTTATTTGGATAAGGAAGGTTTTACATGTGTAAACGGCAATGGAAGGTGTTCGATTTATAAAGATAATGTTTTATTTGCTTATGGTGATTTGCAAGATAATCATTATGTCTTAAAATTAGAACAATATCTATAATGTTGATACCAAAAGGATCAAGATTAACGAATCAAATCCTACGTACCTTTGGAATTGTCGTTTAGGCCATATAAATGAGAAACGCCTAGAGAAGCTCCATAAAGATGGACTTCTAAGCTCATTTGATTTTGAATCATATGATGCTTGCGAATCTTGTTTACTTGGTCCACTGGCCACAGTGAGAGAGAACCTGACTTATTGGGAATCATACATAGTGATGTATGTGGACCCATGAGGACTCAAGCTAGGGGTGGTTCCTCATACTTCATAATGTTCACTAATGACTTCAGTAGATATGGCTATGTCTACCTAATGAAGCACAAGTCAGAGTCTTTTGAAATGTTCAAAAGATTTCAAAGTGAAGTAGAGAACCAACTTGGCAAGAAAATCAAAGCCCTTTGATTCGATCGAGGAGGCGAGTATTTAAGCCAAGAGTTTATTCTGTTGGGAAATTATAGAGGAGCGCAGCGGAAAAACACGTAAAATTAAAAATTTTTGCCAACTCTATAATTCCCTTCCAGGATCCACTATCTGAATTTATGCTAGTAAAGAAAGAATGTATACCTAAAATCAATCGGTGGGTTTGAATTCTCCGATTCCGAGAAGTCCACTCCAACGTGTCCTTCCTCTGCCGGTAATCCACACGAACAGCTTTGTAGACACCGAGGTGCTAGCCTCCAATTCTTTTCTCCAAAAGAATTCGGGAACCAAATCTACGAATCTTGAATGTTCAAGAACAATTCTTGAACACTCAAGAATAGGTGGCGCAAGTCTCAAGAACAATTCTTGATCACACACAAAAACCCTAAAGTGTTAGGGCATAGGTCGAACTTTCTGTCTCTATTGAGAAAAGTCGACTTTCTCTCACCAAAACTAGGGTTAGTCGAATTTTGTCTCACCAAAATTGTGTTAGTCGACTTGCTTGATGTGTGTGTGTGTATATACAATTTTTCATTCCTAAAATTAGGGAATTACTAATCTAATTAGTGAATCCCTAAAATCTTGAATTAAAATCTTGCACTTGAATCCCAATCCATGTGCCATCCTCACAATATATATAGGAATTTAATAATTAAAATAACAACTCTAACTCTTAGGTAGTTATAATCAACTTATTAATTTCCTAACAATATTGAATTAACATATTACCCTAATATCTTTAATTCAAATTTGAATCTTGAAATCAAAATCAAATATTGAATTCAAATTCAAATCTTGAATCTAATTAACAAAACAATTTTATTAATCAAAAACAAGAGCATGAGGCGCCACCCTCATTCTTTGTTATCCTAATATTGGAGAATTTAATAAATCAATAATTCCCTAACCTTTAGGAGGCTTATCCAATTTATTATTCCCTAATATTTTAAACAAGAATTTAATTGTAAATAGATTAATCAAATTAACTATTTAACAATTAATATATTTAAACTTGTCTAACTAATTTAAATATCATCAACGTAGATTTAATTTAAGACAAGACTTCATGTCCCAGACATTCAACTATGTCTTAAATTGTGTCGCTAAAGTGACCCACGAATTAAACCCTAATTCGTGTCCCATTGCAGTGTCTTGATCCTGCTCGTGTGTGACCCAGCAGAAACGCACCGTTCAACCGGACCGATTGAAACCTTGAGGTATAACTCTATCCTTCACCGGTTTAAATTCTGCTAGCGGATTTGTAGGGAAATTTTTGGTCCTTTGCGCCACTTAAAGGTTTAATTTTTAATTTTATACTTGCTTTCGCTGCGTGCTTTGGGCCCTGATTTCCCAACATTATGTTTGTTATCTTATTTATTAAATTCCTATAAAATAACAAGGAGGGTGACACATACTTGAAGAATCAAATGCAAGATTTGATCTTGCATTTTGAATTTCAAGAATGCATTTTGAATTTTAAGTTAAGATATTAATGTAATATTTTAATTAAGAATTCAAATCCTCTTGACTCATTCCAACCAATGGGAAGTGTGCATTCTGGATTTCAAGATATGATCTTGAAATTTAAATTAAGATTGCCCTTTAATTTTGAATTATAATATTAATGTAATCTTATAATCAAGATTTTGTGATTCCCTAATTTAAGGAGTGGGGACTCTCTATAAATACACATAAGTCGCCTAAACCAAGTGAGAAGTGAACAAGAGGGAAGTCGCATAACCCTAGAGGAAAGAGGGAGAGTTCGACTAACCCTAAACTTGGGGTTTTAGAGGCGATTTGTGTGTGAGGAAGAGAGAGAGGCGCCAAAACCTAGAGTAGTGTGACCAAGAAATTGGTTCTCGGTGTGCGCCACTTGGTTCTTGGATATTTCAAGAAGTGTTCTTGAAATTCCAAGATTGTAGATCCGTTCCCATAATCTCTTAGAGAAGAGATTGGAGGCTAGCACCTGAGTATCTGCCAAACTGTTCGTGTTGATCACCGACAAAGGAAGGACACGAGTCTGTGGACTTCTTGGAATTGCGTTTTTCAAAGCAACTGTCTGATTTAGGTAAACGTCTTTTCTCACTGGTATAAACACAAGTAGTGGATCCTATGGAGGAGATTATAAGTTTTTGTAAAAATTTTAATTTTACCTTTTCCGCTGCGTTTTGCTCCATAATCTCCAACACCCCTCGATGAGTTTGTCCAAGGAATGTGTGGCCACACAAGGTAATGGGGCTAACTCAAGCAATCGAGAAAGTTATGGTTTGGATTACAAGGATGACTTTCCCATGCCTTATCCATGACCAAAATATCGTGTGACAATAAGGATCTTGACAAGGTGGTACTAAGGTTAAGTCGTTGATGTTAAAACGATAACTCACGTGTTTTGGGTAGTCGTGATGGCTTGCCAGAGTTCGCTCTCGGCTTGTGAGTCATAGAGATGGCCTGCTGCCAATTTCACATGAGGCATGCTGGGCCACACATGAGCAGGATCAAGATACTATAATGGGACACGAATTAGGGTTAATTCGTGAGTCACTTTAGTGACACAATTTAAAACATAGTTGAATGTCTTAGGACGTGAAGTCTTGCCTTAAATAAAATCTACATTTGTAATATTTAAATTTGTTAGACAAGTTTAAATATATTAATTGTTAAATAGTTAATTTGATTATTCTATTTACAATTGAATTCTCATTTAGAATATTAGGGATAATGAATTGACTAAGTCTCCTAAGAGTTAGGGGATTATTGATTTATTAAATTCTCTAATATTGAAGAGTAAGATGAGGTGGCGCCTCACTTCTGAATTTAATTAGTGAAATATGATTTTGTTAATTTGAATTCAAGATTTAAATTTGAATAAAGATATCAGGGTAATATTTTAATTCAATTTGTTAACAAAATTAATAAGTTGGTTATAACTTCCTAAGAGTTAGGATTGTTATCTTATTTATTAAATTCCTATAAAACAAACAAGAGGGGGGCGAATTCTTGGAGATTCAAATGCAAGATTTGATCTTGCATTTTGAATTTCAAGAATGCATTTTGAATTTTAGGTTAAGATATTAATGTAATATTTTAATTAAGAATTCAAATCCTCTTGACTCATTCCAACCAATGGGAAGTGTGCATTCAAGATTTAGTTTTCAAGATGTGATCTTGAAATTTAAATTGAGATTGCCTCTTAATCTTGAATTATAATATTAATGTAATCTTATAATCATGATTTTGTGATTCCCTAATTTGAGGAATGGGACTCTTTAAAAACACCATAGAAGTCGCATATCCTAAGAAGTGAAAATGGGGAGTTTTGAACTAACCCTAAAACTTAGCGATAAAAGGGCGAGTTGTGTGTGAGAGTTAGAAGAGGCGAAAAACCTAAAGTGTAGCCAAGAAATTCATTCTTGGTAGTGTGCTCATCTCCTGAATTTAGGTGTGGAATTTTTGAGGAAAAATTTCATACTAGTGCGCCACTTGGTTCTTGTTTTTCAAGAAGTGTTCTTGAAATTGTGCGCCACTTTGATTCTTGGATCTTTCAAGAAGTGTTCTTGAAATTTCAAGATTTGTAGATTGGTTTCCATAATCTCTTGGAGAAGAGATTGGAGGCTAGCACCTGCGTATTTGCCCAACTGTTCGTGTGGATCACCGGCAGAGGAAGGACACGAGTCTGTGAACTTCTTGGAATTGCAATCATTCAAGCATCCGTTTGATTTAGGTAAACATCTTATCTCACTGGTATAAACACAATTAGTGGATCCTGTGGAGGAAATTATAAAATTTTAATTTTACCTTTTTCGCTACGTTTACTCCATAATCTCCAACATAATCATCAGTTTTTCTTTCACTTAGCTGCAATGGCTGCCTCGTACAACCATATTGAGGAGCCACATGTAAATCCAGTAATCCATCCCTTGAGGACCCTGTGAACTATGATGAATTCATACCCTTCACACTATTGTGCAAGTTTTCCTTGGATCCCAGAGAAATTTCCCCATCTAGAAGCTGAACAGAAAATCAAAATGATCTCCCTCTGCTTCAGCAAAAAGTATCTTGTTCTTTGACTTGCGTTCTTTGACTTGCTTACTGTTACCTTAAATGTACAAATGTGGAGTAAATAGAGTTTAAGTGTGGCAAGTGAGAGGCATGTGGAATATGGTGGAATATTCTGTTAAAATTTGACAGAAAAATAATTGAGGGTACCAAATATGTTAATGGTCAAAACCTCACGGTACTAAAGTGTCAAGTTTCACACCACAGGGTACAAAAGTGAAATAGGGTCAAACCACAGGGTACCAAAGTGTAATTTACCCTAATTCAAAAGACCCAAAAAATTAAGCCTCAAAAGATAGAAATTTAAGAAAAGGAAAAGAAAACCTAAGAATCTAACTACATCTAATGAAATAAGCCACATAATTATCAATTTGCATGTTCTACAAATTTTCTCTAAAATAAGTTCATATTTTAGATAATTATTCTGATAGTCATTTATTTTCACCACCAAAGATAACACTTGACTACGTCTTCTATATACAATTTTGGAATAATGAGATAATAAGCTACCAAAGAATAAATCTAGTTTGTCTAACCAAACTTTGAATGAGTGTAGAAATTGATTGAGAGTTTCTCTTTCAAGAATATATCTAAGTATTTGCATATCTAATATATTTCTCTATTTTTTTTTTTATCAACAACAATTCAAAAAGAAAGAGAAAATATGAAATAATACTAAATAGGGTTTGAAAAGTCATAACATTATAATGGAGAGAAAATGATTTAGAGAGAGACAAGACCCAAATTTCAGCTTCATGTAATTTTTTGTAGCTTCTTCACTTTTCTCAAGTTGAGGTGATGCACGATGAGGGAAGTGAATGAAAGAGATATGGTAAAAGTGTTTTATCTTATTCTACTGGCGAAATTATACTTTCATACCTTGGGATTTGATCCCAATTTACTTTGATATCTTGGGGTTTAATTAAAACGTGAAACTTTATTATGTTGAGGTTTCCACTGTTACCCTTTTGATACCCTGAACAAATTTTTCGTTAGTTTTGAACAAAATCTGGCACATGACCTACATGTGAGCTCACTAAAACTCAATTTTATCCAACATTTTTCCACAATAATAAATATCAAATGCATGCTTTTCGAAACCTAGCTCTGGATTCCCTCAAAACTTTCTTAGCATCCAACACGGAAATCATTCAAAACTTTCGAAAAGCATGTGTTTGATCTTTGATTTGACAAAATGTTAGACAAAATTGAGATGAGCCCACGTGCAGGTCACGTGCCAAATTCCATCCAATACTAACCAAAAAATTGTTCAAGGTACCAAAAGGATAACGGTAGAGACCTCAAGATCAAAGTGTCACTTTTTAAACCATAAGTATACCCTTCTATTTTAATAAGTATAAGTAAAACGGTGCAAATATCTCGAAATGATAAAAAAAAAAATAGATCCAATAAACATCTACATAAAATGAATTATTGCGTCTACGAGACTTTCTTAGAATCATCCTTACAAATAAATAATTAGTTTGAGGTCCAAATTGATAAACTATGCAACTAGCTAGGTTAATCAAAGATGTGAAGCTAGTAAATATAATGGAAAGTCAATGAAATTGATAGTTGATACCTAATTATATTATAAATTAATTTAGATAGACCACAGGTTTTGGGTCAAGTCAACGTACCAACTAGCACATACAGCACGTTGTGATGCACTGCACGCAGCTATTTTCAAAGTAAACCCTATTCTCATGAATTATTTTATTCATACGGCGAATTGAGTTTTTCTATCTTATCAAGTAAACGAAGACCTTAACACTTGTGGGCTATAAAAAGTGCAGAAATTGCACAAGGTTCTGTGCATAGAAACACAAATTAAACAAGCTTGCTTTGATTATTCAGAGCAATATATAGGAAATAAGAAAATTAATTAGGGCTTTGAGATATGGAAAATAACAGTACCATATCATCACCACCATCATCTTCAACGGTTTCAAGGATTGTGATTCTGATTATGAGGGTTCTTACCTTTGTGTTTCTGTTTATAGCACTCATTCTCATTGCTATCAACCAGGAAACTGAAGTTGCTTCAGACGTTGAATACAAAATCAAGTTCAATGATCTTTATTCCTATAGGTACTATAATTTATTCTCCACTCTGATAACAACTTTTTGATCATTTTTCATGGTTTTTGCGGTATATTCTGCCGTCTGTCACGTTATAACTGTTAATTTATTTGTTTATTAGTCAAAATTGTTTGTCTTTTTTATTTAAAATGTACTTAATATTCTCTGAAGAGCAAACTTATTATTTGGTTATTGAATTTACATTGAGTTAAGTTAGCTAACTAATCAGTCACCGAATAATTAAAATATATTATTCAGTCCTTGAATTATTACAATTGTCAATGACTATTTGTCTCTGGGTCAAATTCAGGGACCAAAAAATACAAATACAAAGACCAAATAGTATAAATTTAGTATAAGTTCCGGGATTAAAAAATATAAAATTAGTTCAAATTCAAATATCAAATAATAATAATTTTATACAAATTTAGACATAAAAAGTATAAAATTAATTCAAATTTAAAGTTTTGCTATAGAAAACACTCTAGCTTTTAAGTTATGGAAATTATTTTCTCAGCTTCTGGCCCGTTTTTCTAAATTAGGTGATTAAAATTAAAAGAAAAGAGAAGGGAGAGAGTGAGATTAAATTTCCATAGCAAAACCCTAATAGTTATGTTGCATTGATTGTAATTGCAGGTACATGTTGGCTGCAATAGTACTTGGGTTTGTATATAATCTCTTTCAGATGATACTCTCAATTTTCAATATCATTTCAAGAAAGCGTCTCATAAGCGGTAATGGTGGCTATTTGTTTGACTTTTATGGTGATAAGGTAAACTATACTACTATGCTCATGCATGCACATGCTACTTGCTAAAATTAAATGAAATAATATATATAGTTTGACTTTTATAGTGGCTATTTGTTTGATATTTTTTTCTTCAAATTATGCGATAAATTTTATTTTAGTCTCCAAATCATATTTTTATTTCATTTTAATCTTCAAGCTTTCATATTTGATCTGTTTGGTTCCAATGCAAAATGTGACTTTGTATGGTTTCTCTTGTTATTTATAATTTGGACAATTGAAATGAATCATTTTTCTCTGTTATAATAAGTGAGTTGACAAAGAGAGAAATTTGAAAGAGAAATCACAACAAATTTATCTTTAATTTGTAAATATAAAAATAAAAATTTTCTATTCTCTATTTGTCAACTCAGATAAAAATTTATCTTTATTTATATATAATCTAGGTTATATATAAATAACGATAGAAACCAGACGAAATCATATTTTGGACCAGAACGAAACAAACATAAAAGTTTGAAAACCACAACTAATGAAACAAAAAATAGTTTTATGACCAAAATAAAACTTACCGCAGAGATTGAGAACCGAAATGAAGTTTTAACCTATATATATATATATAACTTTTTGAGCATCAATAAATTGAAATATAGTAAATACTTTGTAATTAATAAATATTAAATAATGAAATATTCATTGTTTTTGGGTAAACAGATAACATCATACCTATTAGCAACAGGAGCTGCTGCAGGATTTGGTGGGAGCCATGATGTCCAAAGAAGTTTCGAAACGTTTTCAAGTCTTTCATTTGATGCCTTCTTTGCAAAGGCATTGGCTTCAGCAAGCCTTCTCTTTTTAGCATTTGTGTTCACTGCCGTAGCCTCTGTTTTCACTTCCTATGCATTGCCCAAAAAAGTTTAGTTACTTAATTTATTAGTTAGTTTCATGTCAAAAAAATTAATTCATCACACTTGCGTTATGTATGTATTGTATTTTATCTTTGTTCTCATTCTTTCCTTAATTTGTCAAGTGTAAAATAACGTGGTTTTGTATGTTTCATATTCTTCTCAGTAATTTGAAGGAAATAATTATATTTGTTTTCGGTTATTCATTGAACGAGGATATATATGATAACACTACAAAAAAAAACGACATTTAGTCACGGTCAAATGATTTGATTTAATGTTTTCTGAATGAATAGTCACGAATTGTACTGTAGCTAAATGTGTTTAGTCACTTATGTACCCGCCAAAATAACCACACTGTTAAGTGTTAACCATGGCAAACGTTTTAGTTGCATTTTACATTTATAATTTTAGGTACACAAATTACCGGGGCTACTTTTAAGGAATTTTTTTTTTTAAAGAGAGGAAAACAAGCTACATTGGTTTTGAATATTCAAAATAGTAATGAAAATATAATATTGGTACTAAATATTCAAAATAGTATTCAACCAAATTCACAACTATATTTTTAAGATGAAACCAAAAACATAGATCCTAATTCAAAAATATCCCAAAAACCATACATTGCCCATTGAAAATAGTTCTTGCTATCTATGATGAAATAACATGACTAAAGTTGTTGAACATTCATCAAGTTTTGGAACATCAGAGCCAAACATATTTTGTAAGAACTTGTAAAGAGTATTCAACTTAGCATGTGTTTGTGAAAGTTTTGTCTTGGTTTCCTCTAAGTCATTTACTTTCTTCATTAACTCTTCAACACAATTATGAGGTGCATTGCCACTAGAGATATTAGTCTTTCTTGAACTAACCAAAGAAGCTTGCAATCCAAACACACTAGAGGGGCAAAGACCAAATCCCATGCCACGAACACGACCGTGACATTCAGGTCCCAATGCTAGCCTTTTCTATTGCATCATTTGGTCCAGCAAAAATCTATGAAGGGACACCCTGTTGGGAAATCACAGAGCGAGCACAACGGAAAAATTAAAAAAAAACCTTTAAATATGCTAACTCTGTAATTCCTTCCAGGATCCACTAGTTATATTTATACCAGAAAAGTAAAGATGTTTACCTATATTTTAATCGGTGACTTGTTGTGTTCGCGAATATGAGAAGTCCACTCCGAGTGTCCTTCCTTTACCGGTGATCCATACGAGCAGTTTGGCAGATGCCCAGGTGCTAGCCTCCTTCACTTCTTCCCAAGTGAATACGGGAACTTTATCTACGGTTCTTGAATGTTCAAGAACAATTCTTGAACCTCCAAGAAAGGTGGCGCACAACTCACACACAAGAACCCTAAAACTATGAAGTGTAAATCGAACTTTCTCTCTCCAAGAAGAAAATCGACTTTCTCTCTCCAAACTAGGGTTAGGCGAAATTTTTTGACTCTAAAAAATAGTGCACTAGACGACTTTGCCTTATGTGAGTGTGTTTAAATAGAGTTTCATTAGGGTTAGGGAATTACATTCCCTAACTCATGAAATTAAGAAATTATAATAATCAGGAAATAGGACTTCATAAATCTTGATATATAATATTACATTAATATTATATTTCAAAATTAAAGGCCAATTCAAATTTAAATTTCAATATCAAATCTTGAAACTAAATCTTGAATTCCCAATCCCCATTGGTCAAGAGGATTTGAATTTTCAATTAAAATATTACATTAATATCTTAATTTGAAATTCAAGATGCAATCTTGAAATCGAAAATACAAGATCAAATCTTGCCCATTGAATCTCCAACAATGCGCCATCCTCACGCCAATTTATAGGAATTTAATAATTAAAATAACAACCCTAGCTCTTAGGAAGTTATAACTAACTCATTAATTTCCTTAACAAATTGAATTAAAATATTACCCTAATATCTTTAATTCAAATTTGAATCTTGAATTCAAATTCCCTAACAATATTGAATTAAAATATTACCCTAATATCTTTAATTCAAAAATGAATCTTGAAATCAAAATCAAATCTTGAATTCAAATTCAAATTTTGATTTAATTAACAAAACAATTTCATTAATTAAATTAAGACCAATGAGGCGCCACACTCTCCTCTTGTTATCCTAATATTAGAGAATTTAATAAATCAATAATCCCCTAACTTTTAGGAAGGTCATTTAATTTATTATTCCCTAATATTATAAACAAGAATTTAATTATAAATAGCTTAATCAAATTAACTATTTATTAATTAATATATTTAAACTTGTCCAACAAATTTAAATATCATAAACGTAGATATTATTTAAGACAAGATTTCATGTCCTAAAACATTAAACTATGTCTTAAATTGTGTCACCAAAGTGACTCACGAATTAACCCTAATTCGTGTTCCATTACGGCATCTTGATCCTGCTCGTGTGTGACCCAGCAGGCCTCACGTGAAGTTGGCAGCAAGTCATCCCTATGACTCACAAGTCGAGAGCGGACTCTAGCAAGCCATCAC
>QANZ01003438.1:0-11153 GCA_003254925.1 Chamaecrista fasciculata
AATTTTAATTTCTTCCGCTGCGCTCCCTCTGTGATTTCCCAACAAACAGTCCTTGATTAATTATGTGATGATTAATCTAAACCTGTCCCTGGTCAATTGTTTTCGTGGGAGGAAAAATGAACTAAGACCAGCATGACCTCAGTGCATAGAGATGTATGCACTAGATGCTGGAACGAGAGTCATGGTGCAATTACGTAAGGGGTTACGAGTTGCTGGACTGACCCGGAGAGTCCTGCGTGGGTTTAGTCATCAGCTTGCCTTTCCTGTACACCTGTCACGACGCCTTAGACCTGAGGTCATCATTATTCCGGCGTTGCAGTTGTCAGACTTTGGCTTAGTCTAATGCTGCCCGTAACAGGGTAGTCATAAGGGCTAAGTACGGGTCTGGTTGATTGCCGTGCTGAGGAATGTGGATTGGCCAAGATGGGATTTTGTCCCTCGTTAAATGAGAGATATCTAACTGGCGCCCTCGATGAGTCTGTCCAGGGAAAATGCGTGGCCACGCTGGGATTTGGGACTTACTCAGGGAATCGAGTAAGTTGAGGTTTGGATTATGGATGACTTACCTGTGCCTAATCCGTGACCGAGATATCGTGTGACAATAGGATCTATGACAAGGTGGTACTAAGGTTAAATCGGTTTTGGTAAAAACGATAACTCACGTGTTTTGGGTAGTCGTGAAGGCTTGCTAAAGTCCGCTCACGACTTGTAAGTCATAGAGATGGCTTGCTGCCAACTTCACGTGAGGCCTGTTGGGTCACACATGAGCAGGATCAGGACACCGCTTAAAGGGACACGAATTAGGGTTAATTCGTGGGTCACTCCGGTGACACAATTTAAGACATAGAAAAATGTCTGGGACATTGAGTCGTGTCTTAAGTAATCTACAGTTGTGATATATTTAAATTTGTAGGACAAGTTTAAATATAATAATTGTTAAATGGTTAATAGGGATAAATCCTTTTACAATTATAATATTAGGGAATAATAAATCAAATAAGGTTCCTAAAAGTTTGGAGATTATTGATTTATAAAATTCACTAATATTAGATAAGAGGGTGACGTCTCTTTTAGTGATTTTATTAATAAAAATTGTTTTATTAATTTAAATCATGAGTTTGAATTTGAATTTGATTCAAGATTTGAATTAAAGATATTAGGGTAATATTTTAATTCAATAACGAATTTAAATTCAAGATTCAAATTTGAATTAAAGATATTAAGGTAATATTTTAATTCAAAATCTTGGAAGATAATAAGTTGGTTATAACTTCCTAAGAGTTAGGAATGTTTTTGATTTATTAAATTCCAAGGAAAATAGGGAGGAGTTAGGCGCCTATCTAGTGGGACCCAAGGGAAGATTTGATCTTCCATTTGATTCTCCAAGATAGCAATTTGAATTTGAAATAAAATATTATGGTAATATTTTAATTAGATATTCAAGTCTTAAAATATGATATTATTGTAATGTCATGATTTTAGAATTATAAAACTCCCTATTTTTGGCAATTATAAAGGCTAAAAGTCACCTAGCCGAAGACCTAATTTTAGAAGTGCAATTTTTCTTCCTCCTTGTAGAGAGAGAGAGAAAAATCGCCACCCACACTTCCTGGAGAGAGAATTCAAATTTTCCTAAGGAGTTAGTGAGAAATTCGAGTTGTAGGATTGTTAGGGTTTTGAGAGAAGAAAAACAAAAGGAGTTTTGTTGTTGTCTTCTCCTTTTGCGCCACCATCAAATTTGGTTCAAGAAAGAGTTCTTGAATCAAAACTCTGTAGATTCAGTTCCCTGGTTTCTTTGGAGAAAGGAACAGAAGGCTAGCACCTTGGTGTTTGATAAACTGTTCGTGTGGATTACCGGTGGAGGAAGGATGCTGATAGTGGACTTCTCGAACTCGCCTGAGTACAACCAAGCCGATTGAAATTTTGAGGTATACCACTTATCTAACGAGGTTTTAAATTCAACTAGCGGATCTCGGGTGGGAAATCTTGGGCAGCGCATTTAAATTTTTGTTTTGCTTTTGCTTCCGATGCGTGTTTTGCTCCGGGATTTCCCAACAGTGGTATCAGAGCCAGGCTAGTCTTGGATTTAAAATCGTGTTTTGTGTACATGTGATGTATGGTTTGTGTGTTTACCGTTTTCAATCACATGCTTTGGTTTTACGAAAAAATCCACCGAACAGTTTTCTAAAACTGAATCCACAAAAGGGTGCAAATTTATGTATATGATACATGAAGAAATCAATAGGATTGATTTGGAAATTTTTCTTGATTAATTAGGCCAAAATAGAAATTCCTGTATAATTATAGTTAAAAGGTGTTTTAATTATAATATTATATGGGTGACTAAAAATTTGTTGAAATTATGAATTTTAAAATTTTTTGGTCAATAATTTAAAATACTTGAATGTGATTCCTGAATTTTATAATTATTGATAATGGGCCTAAATTCAAGAAAAAGGCATGTTAAAATTGCACAACCCTAAGTTGAACACACTACAAAAATCGTTTTTGATATGTGTTTTCTATATACCGTGTTTGACATAATTGTATGAATTGTTCGTATATGTAATTGTGTGGTGTTGGATATGGCTCTAGGTTTTTGGTGTATACGACCTGCGAGTCGTCTCCCTCTATCCGATGTAATTTTACTTTTCAGTTTATACCTAAATGTAACTGGGGTTTACTCTCTTGTAATTTTGCTTTTTAGAAAAATTCTCTCATTGGCTTGGGAGAATTATTAGGATAGATGGGCCATATCTAAACACGGTATTAATGCTTTACATTTAGTTTGTATGTGATACAAAGCGCTAGATGTATGTTTAGGATGCGATTTTAACATGCTATTTACACTCTTAAACGCTACAACCACGTATACGATACGAGCGTGGGATTTTGCATATGATGCAAGATCCGTGCACATGTTTATATGTATGTGATAGATGGGGTAATAAACATGTGGCATGACTCGTTTAATTTTAAAAGGAGTTTTAAAATTAAACTATAAAACGGAACCTTTTAAAACTTCAAACCCTTTAGAAAATCTTAAGTTTTAATGTCGTCAATAAAACACGCTGTTGAAATCTTGTTCATCGTAGAGCGGTGATCGCCCTCCGCGACACGTATCTACCTTGACCTTGAGGAGACACGGGTGAATGGGAGTTTCAATACGACGCCTGTTGAAGTCTTGGTTCATTAAATGCGGTGATCGCCCTCCGCAACACGTCTTTAGTGGGGCCATGATGATATAGGGTTGGGCTTCGCCCTCGTCGTTTGGGCCTAGCCATTCACAAGTTTTATTGTGTGACTTAATGGGGTTATCAAAACGGTTTTGAACCTCAAGGCATTAGATGGGATAAACATGCCATAATAAGTATCATGTGATGATACAGTCCCATAATGATCTAAGAGTCACATAGAGATGTGATTGGTAAGGAGTTACCTACCTAAATAACCAAAGGATGCATGATCGCGGTCCGCGACACGTGTTTAGTGGGGCCATGATGATATAGGGTTGGGCTTCGGCCTCGTCGTTTGGGCCTAGCCATTCACAAGTTTTATTGTGTGACTTAATAGGGTTATCAAAACGGTTTTGGACCTCAAGGCATTAGATGGGATAAACATGCCATAACAAGTATCATATGATGATACAGTCCCATAATGATCTAAGAGTCACATAGAGATGTGATTGGTAAGGAGTTACCTACCTAAATAACCAAAGGATGCATGATCGCCCTCCGCGACGGTAAACTTTGGTGAAATATGGGTCTTAGCCCCCAATAATAAATTTCACTGGGTTTTATAAAATGGTGGATATATATATATACCTGCTAATTAAAACTTTTCATATCTTAGTAGTAGAATCAATGGCAACAAATAATAGTTCATCACTATCACTGCGATCTGTCCTTGAGAAGGACAAGTTAACTAGGACAAAATTCCTTAACTGGTTTTGTAATTTGAGATTTGTTCTCACCCAACAAAGGAAATTTTATGTCCTAGAAATCCCTCCCCTGAAGGGCATGCCAAGGACGCTCCAAGAGCTCAAAGAATTGCTTGGAGAAGCACTTCAATGACTCTGTGGACGTTACTTGCCTTGATGCTAGCCACAATAGTTCAAGAGTTGAACAAGGGAATATTGTCGGCTGTAGAGATGGTCACACATCTCATGGAAACGTTCCAAAATCAGGGGAAAGGGAAGGGCAAAGGAAAGAGGAAAGGAGACGCCGAGTTTGGTGAGACCAAGCCAGTGGCTGTGCCTAACCCACTACCTGCCAAGAAGGCAAGGCTTTCAAAGGATGCAATTTGCCTTTTGGAGAAATTGCAAATTGTATTTGGAAGATCAAATAAATAAAAGGAGAGATAAGATCTCTACTTCTGGTATCTTCGTTATAGACGTTCACTTGTCTACTATAACCGCTTGGGTATTGGATACAGCATGTGGTTTTCACATTTGATGTGAAGGGTCTTAGAGACAGTAGAAAGCTGAACAGAAGCGAGACGAACCTACGAGTGGGCAATAGAGCAAGGGTTGCTGCTGTTGCTGTGGTAACATGCGAGCTTGTTTTACCCTTTGGGCTTAACTTATTGTTATCATGTACCTTCTTTAAGGTTCAACCAATGCCTCTCTTTCTTATGAGATAAGGAAGATTTTGCATGTGTTAACTGAAAGGAATGGTGTTCGATTTATTAAGATGATGTTTACTTGCTTATGAGATTTCCGAGATAAACATTGCATCTTGAAATCTGAACGTTAACACGATAACAATATCTATAACATTGACACGAAAAGGATTGAGATTAGCGAATCCAATCCTATATACCTTTGGCATTGTCGTTTAGGCCATATAAACGAGAAACGCCTAGAGGAGCTCCATAGAGATGGACTTCTAAGCTCATTTGATTTTGAATCATATGATGCTTGCGAATCTTGTTTACTTAGAAAAATGACAAAAGCGCCTTTCACTGGCCACAGTGAGAGGGCATCTGACTTATTGGGGATCATGCATAGTGATGTATGTGGACCCATAAGAACCAAAGCTAAAGGTGGTTACTCTTACTAATCGCTTCAATAGGTTTGACTTGGGCTGCCTATTAAAGCATAAGTCGGAGTCTTTTGAAATAGAGATTTCAAATAGAAGTAGAGAACTAACTTGATAAGAAAATCAAAGTCCTTCGATCCGATCGAAAAGACGAGCATTTGAGTCAAGAATTTGTTGATCATCTTAGAAGCTGTGAGAGGGTCTCACGACTTACCCCTTCTGAGACCCCATGGGATGGTGTTTCCGAGAGGAGGAATCGAACTCTATTTGATATGGTTCGATCTATGATGAGTTAAACTGATCTTCTGCGATCCTTTTGAGGATATGCTTTAGAAGCTGCCGTGTTCACACTTAACCGTGTTCCGTCTAAGGTAGTTGGGAAGACACCATATGAGATATGGATGGGAAGAGTCCCATAGTGTCTTGTCTCAAAATTTGGGGATGTGAAGTTTACATTAACCAAATGATAAACTATCTCCCAAGGGTGCTTGTAGGGTACCCCGAGGAAACGAGGGGATACTATGTTTACTGCCCATCTGACAACAAAGTGTTTGTGGTCAGAAGTGGATTCTTGAGAAGGATCTTGTTTCCAAAAGAAACAGTGGGAGTAAGGTAGATCATGAAGGAGTTCAAGATCCACAAAGCACTTCAGAGGCATAGACGGAAACCAGAGAAGAACCACAAGGTGTTGTGGAAGCTCCTCTAATAACACAAGGACAACGAAGTTCTGATAGAACACGTTTTCAACCACAAAAGATGTGGATCTTTCGTGACTGAAAACAAGGATGTGTTGCTCACAGAGCGTGGTGAACCCACCACCTATCAAGAAGCTATCGTGGATTCCAACTCTGAGAAATAGGTTGAAGCCATGAAGGCTAAGATATAGTCCATGTATGACAACAAGGTATGGACCTTGGTTGCTTCATCCGAAGGGGTAAAACCCGTAGGGTGCAAGTGGGTTTTCAAGGAGAAAATAGACATGGATGGCAATATCTACGTCTTCAAGGCGAGCCTGGTTGCAAAAGGGTTTACTCAACGTCATGGGATGATGAAACGTTTTCCCCAATTGCAATGGCCGATACCATTAGGATCCTGCTTGCCATAGTCGCATATTATGACTATGAGATATGGCAAATGGATGTCAAAACAGCATTCCTTAGAGGAAGGCTGCCCTAGGATGTGTACGTGACACAACCTGAAGGGTTTGTATGTCCAGAGGAACCAGTAAAGGTGTGCAAGCTTTGGAAATCCATTTATGGATTGAAGCGAGCATCACGAAGTTGGAATCATCGTTTTGATGAGGTAGTCAAAGGATTTTGACTTCTTACAAAACCCTGATAAACCTTGTGTTTACAAGAAGGTTAGTGGGAGCACAATTGTGTTCTTGGTGCTATATGTCAATGACATATTGCTCATTGGAATTAATACTCCGACCTTAAAGATTGTGAATCTTGGTTGTGAATGTTGTTTTCAATGAAGGACTAGAAACTGCCTCTATTCTAGGCATTAAGATCTATAGAGATAGATCTTGTAGGCTTCTTGGATTGAGTCAGAGTACAGACTTGGATGAGGTACTGAAGGGGTTCAGTATGCAAGACTCCACGGGGATTCATGTCGATGAAGCAAGGATTGACCCTATGCCAGAATCAGTGTCGCAAGACACTTGTTGAGCAAGGGCGCATGAGTGGCATCCCTTATGCTTCGATAATAGGATCCATCATGCTGTGTACTCGACCCGATGTGTCGTTTTCCCTGAGCGTGACAAGCCGGTTCCAACGAGACCCTGGTGAGTATCATTGGACCGCTGTCATAAGCATCCTTGAGTACTTAGGAAGAACTAAGGATGAAATCTTGGATTATGGTGGAATAAATGTGTAAAGGGGTTACACAGGTGCCCGTTTTCCAAAACCTACCAAGATAAAATCGCAGTACGAATACATATTTCTCCTGAACGGTAGCATCTTGAGTTGGAAAGAGTTTCCAAGCAGAGAGCACGATTGCTAATTCTACAACAAAGGGTTGGTCGCGTGGAGACGCAGACCGTAAAACTTGTGTCTGAGGTGTGATTGGATCCCCACTGATGTTCCGACAGTGATATATGTATGCACATATATACACTCAGACATGATCACCTAGAGATGGTGATAACAAGATATGTTAAGGTAGCAGACGAGGATGATGTTGCCAATCCTCTTACGAGATCCCTAGCACAGGTCTTACATGAGCATCATGTAATGTCAAATGGAGATTAGACACATTAATGGAGATTGTACCCTAGGGCCAATCATTTTATAAATATGTTGTGAACCTATTAATTAATTTATGGAGATAAATTGATGGTTATCATATTATTAGCATGTTTACTATGATAACAGTCCTTGATTAATTATGTGATGATTAATCTAAACCTGTCCCTGGTCAATTGTTTTCGTGGGAGCGAAAATGAACTAAGACCAGCATGACCTCGGTGCATAGAGATGTATGCACTAGATGCTGGAACGAGAGTCATGGTGCAATTACGTAAGGGGTTACGAGTTGCTGGACTGACCCGGAGAGTCCTGCGTGGGTTTAGTCATCAGCTTGCCTCTCCTGTACACCTGTCACGACGCCTTAGACCTGAGGTCATCATTATTCCAGCGTTACAATTGTCAGACTTTGGCTTAGTCTAATGCTTCCCGTAACAGGGTAGTCATAAGGGCTAAGTACGGGTCTGGTTGATTGCCGTGCTGAGGAATGTGGATTGGCCAAGATGGGATTTTGTCCCTCGTTAAATGAGAGATATCTAACTGGCGCCCCCGATGAGTCTATCCAGGAAAAATGCGTGGCCACGCTGGGATTTGGGACTTACTCAGGGAATCGAGAAAGTAGAGGTTTGGATTATGGATGACTTACCTGTGCCTAATCCATGACCGAGATATCGTGTGACAATAGGGTCTATGACAAGGTGGTACTAAGGTTAAATCGGTTTTGGTAAAAACGATAACTCACGTGTTTTGGGTGGTCGTGATGGCTTGCTAGAGTCCGCTCACGACTTGTAAGTCATAGGGATGGCTTGCTGCCACCTTCACGTGAGGCCTGCTGGGTCACACATTAGCAGGATCAGGACACCGCTTAAAGGGACATGAATTAGGGTTAATTCGTGGGTCACTCCGGTGACACAATTTAAGACATAGCAAAATGTCTGGGACATTGAGTCTTGTCTTAAGTAATCTACAGTTATAATATTAAATGGTTAATAGGGATTAATCCTTTTACAATTATAATATTAGGGAATAATAAATCAAATAAGGTTCCTAAAAGTTAGGAGATTATTAATTTATAAAATTCACTAATTTTGGATAAGAGGGTGGCGCCTCTTTTAGTGATTTTATTAATAAAAATTGTTTTATTAATTTAAATCATGAGTTTGAATTTGAATTTGATTCAAGATTTGAATTAAATATATTAGGGTAATATTTTAAATCAATAAAGAATTTAAATTCAAGATTCAAATTTGAATTAAAGATATCAAGGTAATATTTTAATTCAAAATCTTGGAAGATAATAAGTTGGTTATAACTTCCTAAGAGTTAGGAATGTTTTTGATTTATTAAATTCCAAGGAAAAGAGGGAGGAGTTAGGCGCCTATCTAGTGGTACCCAAGGGAAGATTTGATCTTTCATTTGATTCTCCAAGATAGCAATTTGAATTTGAATTAAAATATTATGGTAATATTTTAATTAGATATTCAAGTCTTAAAATATGATATTATTGTAATGTCATGATTTTAGAATTATAAAATTCCCTATTTTTGGTAATTATAAAGGCTAAAAGTCGCCTAGCCCAAGACCTAATTTTAGAAGTGCAATTTTTCTTCCTCCTTGTAGAGAGAGAGAGAAAAATCGCCACCCACACTTCCTAGAGAGAGAATTCGAATTTTCCTAAAGAGTTAGTGAGAAATTCGAGTTGTAGGATTGTTAGGGTTTTGAGAGAAGAAAAACAAAAGGAGTTTTGTTGTTGTCTTCTCCTTTTGCGCCACCATCAAATTTGGTTCAAGAAAGAGTTCTTGAATCAAAACTCTGTAGATTCAGTTCCCTGGTTTCTTTGGAGAAAGGAACAGAAGGCTAGCACCTTGGTGTTCGATAAACTGTTCGTGTGGATTACCGGTGGAGGAAGGACGCTGATAGTGGACTTCTCGAACTCGCCTGAGTACAACCAAGCCGATTGAAATTTTGAGATATACCACTTATCTAACGAGGTTTTAAATTCAACTAGCGGATCTCGGGTGGGGAATCTTGGGCAGCGCATTTAAGTTTTTGTTTTGCTTTTGCTTCCACTTATCTAACGAGGTTTTAAATTCCACTAGATGTGTCATTTGCCCTGAGCATAACGAGCTGGTTCCAACAAGACCCTGGTAAGGGACATTGGACCACTGTCATAAACATCCTTAAGTACTTAAGAAGAACTAAGGATGAATTCTTGGTCTATAATGGAACTGATGTGTAATTGGTTACATAGGTTCCCGTTTTCCAAACTGACCAAGATGTTTTAAATCGCAGTTTCAATACGTATTTTCTCCTACACGGTGGCATCGTGAGTTGGAAAGGTTCCAAGCAGTGTGTGATTGCTGATTCTACAACGTAGGGTTGGTCGCGTGGAGATGCGGACCGTAAAACTAGTGTCTGAAGTATGCTTGGTGGTCACCCTGTGAAGACAGGAAAGACACCAAATGGGACTGGGTCCCCACTGACGTTCCGACCGTGATATATACTCAGACGTTATCACCATGAGATGGTGATGTCAATGATGGAGATTGTGCCCTAGGGCCAATCATTCTATAAATATCTTGTGAACATATTAATTAATTTATGGAGATAAATTAATGGTTATCAGATTATTAGCATGTTTACTATGATAACAGTTTGTGATTAATTATAGGATAATTAATCTAAATTGTCCCTGGTCGCTCATTCAAGTGGGAACTTGAAATGAACCAAGACCAGCATGACCTCGGCGCATAGAGATGCATGCACTCGATGTTGGTACGAGAGTCATTGTGCAATTATGTAAAGGGTTACGAATTTCTGGACTGACCCGGAGAGTCCTGCATGGGTTTTAGTCATTAGCTAGTCTCTCCTGTACACCTGTCACGATGCCCTTAGACCTGAGGTCTTCATCATTACGGCGTTGTAGTTGTCAGACTTTGGTTTAGTCTAACGTTACCCGTAGCAGGGTAGCCATAAGGGCTAAGTACGGGTGTGGTTGATTACCGTGCTGAGGAATATGGTTGACCAAGATGGAATTTTGTCCCCCATAGAGATGAGAGATATTTAACTGGGCCCCTCGATGAGTTTGTCCAAGGAATGTATGGCCACACTGTAAATTGGGACTTACTCAAGGAATCAAGAAAGTTGAGGTTTGGATTTTGGATGACTTTCCCGTGCCTAATCCATGACCAAAATATCGTAGGACAAAAAGGGATCTAGACAAGGTGGTACTGAGGTTAAGTCGTTTCGGCGATAAACGATAACTCACGTGTTTTGGGTAGTTGTGATAGCTTGCTAGAGTCCGCCCTCGACTTGTAAGTCATAGGGATGACTTGCTGCCAACTTCGCGTGGGGCCTGCTGGGTCACACACGAGCAGGATCAAGATGCCACATCGGGACACGAATTAGGGTTAATTCGTGGGTCACATAGGTGACACCGTTTAAGACATAATTAACTGTCTGGGACATGAAAGATTGTCTTAAATAAATATCTACAACTATATGATATTTAGATTTGAGGGACAAATTTAAATATATATATATATATATGTTAATTGTTAAATAGATAATGTGATTATGCTATTTACAATTATATTCCTATTTATAATATTAGGAATAAATAAATTAAATAAGTTTCCTAAAAGTTAGGAAATTATTGATTTATTAAATTCACTAATATTAGGATAATGGGGATGGAGGTTGGCGCCTCTTATTAGCCTATTTTAATTAATAGAAATGTTTTATTAATTAAAGTCATGGCTTGAGATTTGAAATTCAAATAGATTTGATCTAGATTTCAAATGATTGAATTAAATATATTAAGGTAATATTTTAATTCAATAATATATATATATGGGTAAGTCGAATT
>QANZ01003438.1:33896-50036 GCA_003254925.1 Chamaecrista fasciculata
CATGAATATTTTGATTTATGTATGGATGAAAGTTTAATTTCCATGAATATTGAAATTTGTATGGATGGAAAGACTAGGATATTTTGTTTAATTTATTATATTTTGGATAATTAATATATTTTAAGAAATATCTTAGATTTATTGATGCTCTTATTTAATTTAAAAGCTAATAATCAAATATAAATAATAATAAAATAAAAAATTATAACATTTAAAAAAAAAAAACTAAAAGCCATTTAGCGGCGGTTCTTAAAACCGCCACGAAAAAAATTAGATTTATACGCCTTGTATTTAGCGGCGGTTACAAAACCGCCACCACATTAAAATATGTTTATTTACCTGCGCATTTAGTGGCGGTTTTAAAACCGCCACAAAATGTTCAATGAAAACAGGTGCGCATTTTCTGGCGGTCAACCAACCGCCGTGAAATGGGAGACAACCGCCAGTAAATAATTATTCCGGCAGTTGATAAAAACCGTCGCTAAATGATTGCGACGCTGCCGATGCCGACGGTTTTCCGAACCGCTGGTATTACAATTAGTGGCGGTTTAAACCGCCACTAAATGTAAAAATAACCGCCACTAAATGCCGCTTTTTTTGTAGTGTATGAAGTCCTATTTTCTTTATTATAATTCCCTAATTTCATGAGTTAGGGAATGTGATTCCCTGATATGACTCTATTTCAACACCACACAAGTCTCATAACCAAAAGAGACATATAACAACTCACCAACCCTAGAGAGAGAGGAGAATTCGACCAAAACCCTATAAGCTTTAGGCTTGGGCGAATTGCGAAGGTGTTCATCTCTTGACTTTTGGTTTTGGTTTTTTCAAGAAGAGTTCTTGAAGTTGGGCGCCACTTTTTTGGAGATTTCAAGAAGAGTTCTTGAAGATCCAAGAATTGTAGATTTGGTTCCTGTATTCACTTGGGAAGAAGTGAAGGAGGCTAGCACCTGGGCATCTGCCAAACTGCTCGTGTGGATCACCGGCAGAGGAAGGACACTCGCAGTGGACTTCTCAGATTCGCGGATTCAAAAAGCTACCAATTGAAATTTAGGTAAACATCTTCCCTTTACTGGTATAAATATAGTTAGTGGATCCTGGAAGGAATCACAGAGTTAGCATATTAAAGGTTTTTTTTTTAAATTTTTCCGCTGCGCTCGCTCTGTGATTTCTCAAAAGTGGTATCAGAGCCACGCTAATGTTATGTTTATACTAGTTTCTGTGATATACATGAGATGTATGTTGGGTGTTTATTGTTTTCAATCGTATGCTTAAAGTTTTTGCGAAAATCCACCACATGTTTTTCGAACCTAATCTAAAAGATTGGTGCAAGTTTATGTATTTGATGCATAGGAAAATCAATTGGATTGATTTAAGAATTTTCTTGATTTTTTGGGTCTTTGTCGAACCCTATGAATATTTTAGTTAAAATTGTTTTGATCATAATATTATTGAGTGGTCAAAATTTTAAATTGAGAATTTATTAATTTTGGGCCAATAATTCGAATTCTTGAATTTGATTCTTGAATTTTAATTATTGGTACAGTACCTAATTTCAAGGAGGCATGTGAAATTGCACAAACCCTAATTGAACCACAAGTAAAATCGTTTTTCTTGTGTTTTTGTATGATAGCCGTGTATGTTTTTAAATATATGAATTGTTCATGTATGGATGTGGTGTTGGATATGGCTCTAGGTATTTTTGGTAAATACAGCATACATGTCGTCTCCCTAAATTACTGAATGTAATTTTATTTTATTTTTCACCTCAATGTAACTGAGGCTTTCCCAATGTAATTTTATTTTTCTTTTTAGAAAAGTCCTCTCATTGGCTTGAGGGAATTTAGGGTAGATGGGCCATATCTAAATACGGTTATGTTTATGCATTTTGTATTTTGTATGAGATGCAATTTGCACTAGATGTATGTTTAGGGGTGCGATTTTAACATGCTATGTTTTTATTTTCACGCACAATTACGTATACGATACGAGCATAGGATTTTGTATGAGATACAAAATTCGTGCATGTGTTTAAATGTATGTGATACATGGGGATAAACACTTGGCACACTCGTTTAATTTTAAAATTGGATTTAAAATTGAACCAAAACGGAACCTTAAAATTGAACCCTTTTGAAATCTTAAGTTTTTAATGCCATCAATAAAACACCCTGTTAAAATCTTATTCATCGTGGAGCGGTGATCGCCTCCGCGACACGTATCTGCTTTGACCTTGAGCAGAAACGGGGGAATGGAAGATTCAACGCAATGCCTTGTTGAAATCTTGGTTTGTTGGATGCGGTGATCGCATCCGCGACATGTGTTCAGTGGGTCTTGATGATATGTGGTTGGGCTTCGGCCTCGTTGTTTTGAGCCTGGTCATTCACGAGTTTTATTGTGTGATTCAATGCAGACTTTGATGGGGATCATCAAATCGGATTTGGACCCCATGGCATTAGATGGGATAAACAAGCCATAATAAGTATCATACGATGATACAGTCCCATACAGATCTAAGAGTCACATGAGATGTGATTGGTAAAGAGTTACCTACCTAAATAACCTAAGGGTGCATGATCGCCTCCGCGACGGTAAACTTTTGTGAAATATGGATCTTAGCCACTAATAATAATTTTGCTGGGTTTTATAAAATAGTGGACCTTTTACTAATTAACTTTCATATCTTAGTTGTAGAATCAATGGAAAACAATATAAGTTCAATGTTATCACTGCGGTCTATCCTTGAGAAGGATAAGTTAAATGGGACGAACTTCCTTGACAGGTTTTATAATTTGAGAATTGTTCTCACCCAACGAAGGAAGCTTTATGTCCTAGAAATCCCTCCCCTAAAGAGCATACCAAGGACGCTCCAAGAGCTCAAAGAACTGCTTGTGAGAAGCACTTCTATGACTCTGTGGACGTTGCTTGCCTGATGGTAGCCACGATGGTTCAAGAGTTGAACACGGAAATATTGTCGGATTTTGAGATGGTCACACATCTCAAGGAAATGTTCCAGAACCAGGGGAAAGGGAAGGGCAAAGGAAAGAGGAAGGCTAAAGCTCCGGTTGGAGAGACCAAGCCAGGGGACAAGCCTAACCCACAGCCTGCCAAGAAGGCAAAGCCTTCAAAGGATGCGATATGCTTTTTTAAATTGCAAATTATATTTGGAAGATCAAAAGAAGAAGAAGAGCGGTGTGGTCTCTACTTCTGGTATCAACGTTATAGACGTTCGCTTTTCTACTTTAACCACTTGGGTATTAAATACAGCATGTGGTTCTCACATTTGATGAGAAGGGTCTTAGGGACAGTAGAAATCTGGACAGAAGCGAGGTGGACCTACGTGTGGGCAATGGAGCAAGAGTTGCTGCTATTGCTGTAGGAACATACGAGCTTGCGTTGCCCTCTGGGCATATTTTATAATTGTTATTATGTACCTTCATTGAGTTCAAACAATGTTTCCCTTTCTTATTTGGATAAGGAAGGTTTTACATGTGTAAACGACAATGGAAGGTGTTCTATTTATAAAGACAATGTTTTATTTGCTTATGGTGATTTGCAAGATAATCATTACATCTTGAAATTAGAACGACAACTCGATAACAATATCTATAACATCGATACGAAAAAGATTAAGATTAACGACTTAAATCCTACGTACCTTTGGCATTGTCATTTGGGCCATATAAACGAGAAACGCCTAGAGAAGCTCCATAAAGATGGACTTCTAAGTTCATTTGATTTTGAATCATATGATGCTTGCGAATCTTGTTTACTTGGCAAGATGACGAAGGCGCCCTTCACTGGACACAGTGAGAGAGCACCTGACTTATTGGGAATCATACAAAGTGATGTATGTGGACCCATGAGTACTCAAGCTAGAGGTGGTTACTCATACTACATTACGTTCACTGACGACTTCAGTAGATTTGACTATGTCTACCTAATGAAGCACAAGTCAGAGTCTTTTGAAATGTTCAAGAGATTTCAAAATGAAGTAGAGAACCAACTGTTGGGAAATCATAGGGTCGGCGCAGCGAAAAAACACGGTAAATTAAAATTTTTGGCTTCCCTATGATGCCTTCCAGGATCCACTATCAACATTTATATCAGTAAAGAAAGAGATTTACCAAATTTCAATCGGTGCTATCGGATTCACGAGTTGAGAAGTCCACTCCAAGTGTTCATCCTCCGCCGGTTATCCACACGAGCAGTTTGTTGGAACCAAGGTGCTAGCCTTCAGTTCTTTTCTCCAAAAGAACTCGGGAACTCCAATCTACAGTTCTTGGTGATCAAGAACAGTTCTTGAACCAAGAAAAACTATCAAGAACAATTCTTGATCTTTTGGTATAGGTGGCGCAAATCAAGAGGCTCACTCTCACAAAACCCTAGCAACAAGCCCACTCGAATTCTCTCTCACTCTTGGAGAAATTCGAGTTTCTCTCTCTAGCTATGGAGTTGTGCGATTTTTCTCTCTCTAGTCACACTTGAGAAGAAAAGCAAAATTCACTAAAATGAATTCCTCTCACTAAGTCGACTTGACTAGGCTTTTTAATATAGTTGGGGAATTTTGATAATTATAATTAGGGAATCCCTAAATTATAGGATTATCAAATTATAAAATTATGAGATTACAGTAATATCACAATTTTAGGACTTGAATTTCTAATTAAAATATTACCTTAATATTTCAATTCAAATTCAAATTGCAATCTTTGAGAATCAAATGGAAGATCAAATCTTCCCTTGGGTCCCACAAGTGCAATGCGCAATCCTCCCCTCTTTTCTTGGAATTTTATAAATCAAAAATAACATTCCTAATTCTTAGGAAGTTATAATCAACTTATTATCTTCCAATGATTTTGAATTAAAATATTACCCTAATATCTTTAATTCAAATCTTTTTGAATTTGAGATCTAGATCAAATCTTTGAATTCAAATTCATGACTTTAATTAATAAAACATTTCTATTAATTAAAATCCTATCTCATGAGGCGCCACCCTGAAGCCCAATATTAGTGAATTTAATAAATCAATAATCTCCTAACTTTTAGGAACCTTATCTGATTTATTATTCCCTAATATTATAATTGTAAATAGATTAATCCCATTAACTATTCAACAATTAATATATTTAAACTTGTTCCACAAATTTAAATATTACAACTGTAGATTATATTTAAGACAAGACTTTATGTCCCAGACATTCAACTATGTCTTAAATTGTGTCACCGGAGTGACTCACGAATTAAACCTAATTCGTGTCCCTTAAGCGGTGTCCAGATCCTACTCATGTGTGACCCAGCAGGCCTCAAGTGAAGTTGGCAGCAAGCCATCTTTATGACTCACAAGTCGAGAGCGGACTCTAGCAAGCTATCACGACTACCCAAAATACGTGAGTTATCGTTTTCATCGAAACCGACTTAACCTTAGTACTTCCTTGTCATAGACCCTTTTTGTCGCACGATATCTTGGTCATGGATTAGGCACGGGAAAGTCATCCATAATCCAAACCACAACTTTCTCGATCTTCTTGAGTTAGTCCCATTTTCTTGAGTGGCCACTCTTTCCTTGGACAGACTCATCGAGGGCGCCAGTTAGATATCTCTCATTTTATGAGGGACAAAATCCCATCTTGGCCAACCACATTCCTCAGTACTGCAATCAACCAAACCCGTACCTAGCCCTTATGGCTACCCTGCTATGGGCAACGTTAGACTAGGTCAAAGTCTAACAACTACAACGCCGGAATAATGAAGACCTCAGGTCTAAGGCATCGTGACAGGTGTACAGGAGAGACTAAGCTAATGACTAAACCCATGCAAGACTCTCCGGGTCATGTCCAGCAACTTGTAACCCCTTACATAATTGCACCATGACTCTCGTAAAACATCTAGTGCATGTATCTCCATACACCGAGGTCATGCTGGTCTTAGTTCATTCTCGCTCCTACGAGAACAATCGACCAGGGACGAATTTAGATTAATTATCTCATAATTAATCAAGGACGCTATCATAGTAAACATGCTAATAATATGATAACACATTAATTTATCTCCATAAATTAATCTCTATGTTCAAAACATATACATAAAATGATTGGCCCTAGGGCACAATCTCCAACAGACTCCCACTTGCATTAGGTACAATCATCAATCTAGCTGTTCCTACACTAGGTACACTGATCAATGCGTTTAATCCCCATTGACGATACATGCCGTTCATGTATGACCCACGCAAGAGGCTTCGTAAGAGTATCGGCAACGTTATCCTCGCCTGCTACTTTGCATATCTTTACATCACCTCTGTCAATCATCTCTCTGACAAGGTGAAAACGCGTGAGTATGTGTTTGGTCCTTTGATGGGACCGCGGCTCCTTGGCTTGTGCAATAGCCCCGCTATTGTCACACAATATAAGATAATGGGATCAGAGATGGTCGGAACCACACCAAGCTTGGCAACGAACTTTCTAAGCCACACAGCCTCCTTCGCTGCATCTGATGCTGCAATATACTCGGACTCGGTTGTAGAATCAGCAATCGTGCTCTGCTTGGAACTCTTCCAACTCGCGTTGCCACTGTTCAGGATAAACACGTATGCAGACTACGATTTAAAATCATCTTGGTCAGTTTGGATACTAGCATCTGTGTAACCCCTTACACATAGCTCCTCATCAGTTCCACCGTACACCAAGAACTCATCCTTAGTTCTTCTTAAGTACTTAAGGATGTTTTTGACAACGGTCCAATGATCCTCACCAGGGTCTTGTTGGAACCGGCTCGTCATGCTCAGGGCAAACGATACATCGGGTCGGGTACACAGCATAGCATACATGATGGATCCTATTGCCGAAGCATAAGGGATGTCACTCATGCGCCCTCGCTCAACAAGTGTCTTGGGACACTGTTTCTTGCCCAGGGTCAAGCCATGATTCATCGGTATGAATCCCTTATTGGAATCTTGCATACTGAACCTCTTCAGTACCTTATCCATGTATGTACTCTGACTTAATCCAAGAAGCCTACGAGACCTATCTCTATAGATCTTGATGCCTAGAATATAGGCAGCTTCTCCTAAGTCGTTCATTAAGAACGATTTTCCCAACCAAGATTTCACAATCTCTAAGGTTCGAATATCATTTCCAATGAGCAATATGTCATCGACATATAGCAACAAGAACACAATTGTGCTCCCACTAACCTTCTTGTAAACACAAGGTTCATCAGGGTTTTGTAAGAAGCCAAACTCTTTGACTACCTCATCAAAACGATGATTCCAACTTCGAGATGCTTGCTTCAATTCATAAATGGATCTTCGAAGCTTGCATACCTTGTCTGGTGCCTCTGGACATACAAACCCCTCGGGTTGTGTCATGTACACATCCTCAGGCAGCCTTCCATTAAGGAACGCTGTTTTGACATCCATTTGCCATATCTCATAGTCATAATATGCGGCTATGGCAAGGAGGATCCTAATGGATTTGGCCATTGCAACAGGGGAGAACGTTTCGTCATAGTCAATACCATGACGTTGAGTAAATCCCTTTGCAACTAGCGTCGCCTTGAAGACGTTGACATTGCCATCCATGTCTGTTTTCTCCTTGAAAACCCACTTGCACCCTACAAGTTTTACACCCTCGGGTGGAGCGACTAAGGTCCATACCTCGTTGTCGTACATAGATTGCACCTCAGCCTTCATGGCTTCAACCCATTTTTCAGAGTTGGGGTCCACGATGGCCTCTTGATAGGTGGTCGGCTCACCACGCTCTGTAAGCAACACATCCTTGTTTTCAATCACCAGAAATCCATATCTCTCATGCTGAAAACGTATCCTATCAGACCTTCGTGGTACTTGTGTCACTGGAGGAGCTTCCACAACATCTTCTGGCTCTTCCCCAATTTCCGTCTGCGCCTCTAATGCGTCTTGTGGAACTTGAACTTCTTCAAGCTCTATCTTACTCCCACTGTTTCTTTTGGAAAAAAGATCCCTTTCTAAAAAGAATTCACTTCTGACTACAAACACTTTGTTGTCAGTTGGGTAGTAGACATAATACCCCCTTGTTTTCTTGGGGTATCCCACAAATAGACACTTGAGGGATTTGGGAGACAGTTTATCGTTAGGCTGTTGCTTAACGTAAACTTCACATCCCCAAACCTTGAGGTAAGACATAATGGGACTCTTCCCACTCCATATCTCATATGGTGTCTTCTCAACTGCCTTAGACGGAACACGGTTAAGTGTGAACGCGGCAGTTTCTAGAGCATATCCCCAAAAGGATGGCGGAAGATCGGTCTAACTCATCATAGATCGAACCATATCCAATAGAGTTCAATTCCTCCTCTCGGAAACGCCATTCCACTGTGGGGTTCCAGGAGGAGTAAGTTGTGAGACTATCCCACAACTTCTAAGATGATCAATAAATTCTTGACTCAAATACTCGCCTCCACGATCAGATCGAAGGACTTTGATTTTCTTGTCAAGTTGGTTCTCTACTTCATTTTGAAATCTCTTGAACATTTCAAAAGACTCTGACTTGTGCTTCATTAGGTAGACGTAGCCATACCTACTGAAGTCGTCAGTGAACGTAATGAAATAGGAGTAACCACCTCTAGCTTGAGTACTCATGGGTCCATATACATCACTATATATGATTCCCAATAAGTCAGATGCCCTTTCACTGTGGCTAGTGAAAGGCGCCTTCGTCATCTTACCAAGTTTTCAAGATTCGCAAGCATCATATGATTCAAAATCAAATGAGCTTAGAAGTCCATCTTTATGGAGCTTCTCAAGGCGTTTCTTGTTTATATGGCCTAAACGACAATGCCAAAGGTATGTAGGATTAGGTTCATTAACCTTAATCCTTTTCGTATCAATGTTATAGATTTCGTTATTACGTTGTTGTTCTAATTTCAAGATATAATGGTTACCATGCAGATCTCCATAAGCAAATAACACGTTGTCTTTGTAAATAGAACATACACCATTCCCATTCACACAAACAAATCCTTCCTTATCCAAATAAGAAAGTGATATAATGTTAGAACTTAAGGACGGTACATAATAACAATTGTTCAAAAACAAAACAAGCCCAGTGGGCAAAACCAGCTCGTATGTTCCTACTACAGCAACAGCAACAACCCTTGTTCCATTGCCTACTCGTAGGTCCAGCTCGCCTCTGTTCAGCTTCCTACTGCTTCTCAACCCCTGCACATTTGTACATATGTGAGAACCACAAGCAGTATCTAATACCCAAGTGGTAGGAGTAGATAAGTGAACACCTATAACATAGATACCTGAAGTAGAGGCTTCGCTCTTCTTCTTCTTCAGATCTTCCATGTACAGCTTGCAATTTCTCCTCCAGTGTCCAGGCTTCTGGCAGAAGAAGCAAACTGCGTCCTTGGTGGGCTTTGCCTTCTTGGCAGGCGGCGGGTTGGGCTTGGGCGCTGGCTTGGTCTCACCAGCCACGTCCTTTCCCTTCCTCTTTCCTTTGCCCTTACCCTTTCCCTTGTTCTGAACCAGCAAGACAGTGCTAGGCGCCTTCTTGATGGACGCTTCAGCAGTCTTGAGCATCCCATGCAGCTCAGAAACAATCCCTAAAACATACATCTAGCGCCATTTGCATCTCATACAAAATAACTAAATCCATAAAATTAACCGTGCTTGGATATGGCCCATCTACCCTAAATCCCCTCAAGCCAAAGAGGGAATTTTCTAAAAGAAAAATAAAATTACATTGGGAAAAACCTCTTTTACATTGAGGTGTAAAATTAGAAATAAAATTACATCAAGAATTTAGGGAGACGACACGCAAGCCGTATTTACCAAAAATAAGCCTAGAGCCATATCCAATCACCATACCCAATCATACATGAACAATTCACATATATTAAATATATACACACGGCAAATCACAACACATAAGAAAAACGATTTTTCAAATTGTTTTCAATTTAGGGCTTGTGCAATTTAACATGCCTTCTTAAAACTGAGTCTTGCACCAATAATTAGAATTCAAGAATGAAATTCAAGAATTCGAATTATTGGTCCAAAATTAAAAATTCATAATTTAAAATTTCGATCAATTACAAATATTATAATTAAAACACTTTTAATTAAAATATATATACATGGTTCGATCAAGACTCAAAATTTTAAGAACTTTTCCAAATCAGTCCAATTGATTTCCTATGTATCTCATACATATAGTTTTGCACCAGTTCAATAGATAAGATTCCAAAACATGTGTGGTGGCCATTTTCGCAAAATTTAGAATACGATTGAAAAGCTGTAAACATCTAATCATACATCACATGTATAATCACACAAACTAATATAAATATGAGTAGTGTGGCTCTGATACCACTGTTGGGAAATCATAGGGTCGGCGCAGCAGAAAAACACGGTAAATTAAAATTTTTGGCTTCCCTATGATTCCTTCTAGGATCCACTATCAACATTTATATCAGTAAAGAAAGAGATTTACCAAATTTCAATCGGTGCTATCGGATTCACGAGTTGAGAAGTCCACTCCAAGTGTTCTTCCTCCGCCGGTTATCCACACGAGCAGTTTGTTGGCACCAAGGTGCTAGCCTTCAGTTCTTTTCAACAAAAGAACTCGGGAACTCCAATCTACAGTTCTTGGTGATCAAGAACAGTTCTTGAACCAAGAAAAACTATTAAGAACAATTCTTGATCTTTTGGTATAGGTGGCGCAAATCAAGAGGCTCACTCTCACAAAACCCTAGCAACAAGCCCTCTAGAATTCTCTCTCACTCTTGGAGAAATTTGAGTTTCTCTCTCTAGCTATGGAGTTGTGCGATTTTTCTCTCTCTAGTCACACTTGAGAAGAAAAGCAATATTCACTAAAATGAATTCCTCTCACTAAGTCGACTGGCCTAGGGTTTTTAATATAGTTGGGGAATTTTGATAATTATAATTAGGGAATCCCTAAATTATAGGATTATCAAATTATAAAATTATGAGATTACAGTAATATCACAATTTTAGGACTTGAATTTCTAATTAAAATATTACCTTAATATTTCAATTCAAATTCAAATTGCAATCTTTGAGAATCAAATGGAAGACCATATCTTCCCTTGGGTCCCACAAGTGCAATGCGCCATCCTCCCCTCTTTTCTTGGAATTTTATAAATCAAAAATAAACATTCCTAATTCTTAGGAAGTTATAATCAACTTATTATCTTCCAATGATTTTGAATTAAAATATTACCCTAATATCTTTAATTCAAATATTTTTGAATTTGAGATCTAGATCAAATCTTTGAATTCAAATTCATGACTTTAATTAATAAAACATTTCTATTAATTAAAATCCTATCTCATGAGGCGGCACCCTCAAGCCCAATATTAGTGAATTTAATAAATCAATAATCTCCTAACTTTTAGGAACCTTACCTGATTTATTATTCCCTAATATTATAATTGTAAATAGATTAATCCCATTNAATAGCGCCACTATTGTCACAATACAGGGTTACGGGATCAGAAATGGTCGGAACCACCCCAAGCTCGGAGATGCACTTTCTAATCCACACAGCCTCCTTTGCCGCATCCGATGCTGCAATATACTCGGACTCCGTTGTAGAATCGGCAATCGTGCTCTGCTTGGAACTCTTCCAACTCACGCTGCCGCCGTTCAGAAGAAACACATATCCTGACTGCAATTTAAAGTCATCTTGGTCGGTTTGGAAACTAGCATCTGTGTAACCCCTTACACATAGCTCCTCATCAGTTCCACCGTACACCAAGAACTCATCCTTAGTCCTGCTCAAGTACTTAAGGATATTCTTGACAGCGATCCAATGATCCTCACCAAGGTCTTGTTGGAATCGGCTCGTCATACTTAGGGCAAATGACACATCAGGTCGAGTACATAACATGACATACATGATGGATCCTATGGCCGAGGCATACGGAATTCCACTCATGCGCCCTCGCTCAACAAGTGTCTTCGGACACTGTTTCTTGCTCAAGGTCAGTCCATAATTCATTGGGACGAATCCCTTCTTGGAATCCTGCATATTGAACCTCTTCAATACCTTATCCAAGTATGTACTCTGACTCAATCCGAGAAGCCTCCTAGATCTATCCCTATAGATCTTAATGCCTAGAATATAGGCAGCTTCTCCCAAGTCCTTCATTGAGAAAGATTTTCCTAACCAGGATTTTATAATCTCTAAGGTTGGAACATCGTTTCCAATGAGTAGTATGTCATCGACATACAGTACCAAGAATACTATAGTACTCCCACTAACCTTCTTGTAAACACAAGGTTCGTCAGGGTTTTGCAAGAAGCCAAACTCTTTGACTACTTCGTCAAAACGGTGATTCCAACTCCTGGATGCTTGCTTCAATCCATAAATGGATCTCTGAAGCTTGCATACCATGTCTGGTGCCTCAGGACAAACAAACCCCTCAAGTTGTATCATATACACATCCTCGGGCAGCCTTCCGTTAAGGAACGCTGTTTTGACATCCATTTGCCATATCTCAAAGTCATAATATGCAGCTATGGCAAGGAGGATCCTAATGGACTTGGCCATTGCAACAGGCGAAAACGTTTCGTCATAGTCTATACCATGACGTTGCGTAAATCCCTTCGCAACCAGCCTCGCCTTGAAGACGTTGACGTTGCCATCCATGTCTGTTTTCTCCTTGAAAACCCACTTGCACCCTACGGGTTTTATCCCTTCGGGTGGAGCGACCAAGGTCCACACCTTGTTGTCGTACATAGATTGCATCTCAGCCTTCATGGCTTCAACCCATTTCTCTGAGTTGGGATCTACGATGCCCTCTTGATAGGTGGTGGGTTCACCACACTCTGTGAGCAACACATCCTTGTTTTCGGTCACGATAAATCCGTAATATCTCTCTGGCTGAAAACGTGTTCTATCAGACCTTCGTGGTCCTTGTGTTTGTGGAGCAGCTTCCACAACGTCTTGCGGAACTTCTCCAGTTTCCGTCTGCGCCTCTGGTGTGTCTTGTGGAACTTGAACTTCTTCAAGCTCTATCTTACTCCCACTATTTCTCTTGGAAACTAGATCCTTCTCCAAGAAGTATCCACTCCTGACTACAAACACTTTGTTGTCAGCTGGGTAGTAGACTTAGTATCCCCTTGTTTCCTTGGGGTACCCTACAAACAGACACTTGAGGGATTTGGGTGACAGTTTATCGCTAGCTTGCTGCTTAACGTAAACCTCACATCCCCAAACCTTGAGGTAAGACATAATGGGACTCCTCCCATTCCATATCTCATATGGTGTCTTCTCAACAGCCTTGGACGGAACACGGTTAAGTGTGAAAGCGACAGCTTCTAGAGCGTACCCCCAAAAGGATGGCGGAAGATCAGTTTGACTCATCATAGATCGAACCATATCTAATAGAGTTCGATTCCTCCTCTCAGACACACCATTCAACTGTGGTGTTCCAGGTGGAGTAAGCTGTGAGACTATCCCATAACTACTAAGATGATCAATGAAGTCTTGACTCAAATACTCGCCTCCTCAATCAGATCGTAGGATCTTGATTTTCTTGTCAAGCTGGTTCTCAACTTCATTTTGAAATCTTTTGAACATATCAAAAGACTCTGACTTATGCTTCATCAGGTAGACATACCCATATCTACTGAAGTCGTCATTGAACGTAATGAAGTAGGAGTAACCTCCTCTAGCACTGATACTCATGGGTCCACATACATCACTATGTATGATCCCCAACAAGTCAGATGCCCTTTCACTGCGGCCAGTGAAAGGCGCCTTTGTCATTTTACCAAGTAGACAAGATTCGCAAGCATCATATGATTCAAAATCAAATGAGCTTAGAAGTCCATCTCTATGGAGCTTCTCTAGGCGTTTCTCGTTTATATGGCCTAAACGACAATGCCAGAGGTATGTAGGATTAGACTCGTTAGTCTTAATCCTTTTCGTATCGATGTTATAGATTTCGTTATTATGTCGTTGTTCCAATTTTAAGATATAGTGGTTATCATGCAGATCACCATAAGCATATAACACTTCATTCTTATAAATTGAACATCTACCATTTCCATTCATGCAAATAAATCCTTCCTTATCCAAATAAGAAAGTAATATAATTTTAGAACTAAGAGATGGTACATAATAACAATTGTTTAATAACAAAACAAGCCCAGTGGGCAAAACTAGCTCGTATGTTCCTACAACAACAACAGCAACCCTTGCTCCATTGCCCACACGTAGGTCCACCTCGCATCTGCTCAGCTTTTTACTTCTTCTCAACCCCTGCACATTAGTACATATGTGAGAACCACAAGCAGTATCCAATACCCAAGTGGTAGGAGTAGACAAGTGAACGCCTATAACAAAGATACCTGAAGTAGAGGCTTCGCTCTTCTTCTTCTTCAGATCTTCCAAGAACAACTTACAGTTTCTCTTCCAGTGTCCCGGCTTCTGGCAGAAGAAACAGACTGTATCCTTATTGGGCTTTGCCTTCTTTGCAGGCGGCGGGTTAGGCTTAGCCGCAGGCTTGGTCCCACCAAACTCGGGGTCTCCTTTCCTCTTTCCTTTGCCCTTACCCTTTCCCTTGTTCTGAACTAGTAAGACAGTGCTAGGCGCCTTCTTAATAGATGCCTCAGCAGTCTTTAGCATCCCATGCAGTTCAGAAACGGTCTTCTCCATGCCATTCATGTTAAAGTTTAAGACGAACTGGTCATAACTTCTAGGTAGCGAATTCAGGATCAAATCCGTCACTAGCTCTAGCACAATGGGAAAACCCAGCCTGGCAAGGTGATCTATGTACCCCTGCATCTTCAAGACGTGGGCACTAACAGATCCACCTTCTGCCATCTTGCAAGAGTATAGAGCCTTTGCTGTCTCAAATCTCTCTTGCCTTGCCTGTACTTGGAACATTTCCCTGAGATGTGTTATTATCTCATATGTCCCTTTGTTATCCAAGTTCTTTTGAATCTCGGGAACCATGGTTACCAGCATAAGACAGGCAACGTCCACAGAGTCACTTTGATGCTTCTCGTAAGCATCTCTCTATGCTCTTGGAGCGTTTGCAGCAGGCTGTTCAGGGATGGGGTATTCTAGGACATAGAGCTTTCTTTCCTGGGTGAGAACAATTCTCAAATTTCGGTACCAGTCAAGAAAGTTAGTCCCAGTCAACTTGTCCTTCTCAAGGACAGATCGCAGTGATAGTGTTTGAACGTTCGTTGCCATTTCTACAATTTAGATATGAAAAGCTTTAATTAGCAGGAAAAATAAAATTGTATCCACCATTTTATAAAACCCAGTGAAATTTATTATTAGTGGCTAAGATCCATATTTCACTAAAGTTTACCGTCGCGGAGGCGATCATGCACCCTTTAGTTATTTAGGTAGGTAACTCCTTACCAATCACATCTCATGTGACTCTTAGATCCTTATGGGACTGTATCATCTCATGATACTTATTATGGCATGTTTATCCCATCTAATGCCTTGAGGTCCAAAACCGTTTTGATAACCCCATTAAGTCACTCGGTAAAACATGTGAATGGCTAGGTTCAAAACAATGAGGCCGAAGGCCAATCCCCATATCATCATGGCCCAACTGCAATACGTGTCGCAAAGGCGACCACCGTATTCAAAGAACCAAGATTTCAACGGGCATCGTGTTGAAACTCTCATTCACCCGTGTCTCCTCAAGGTCAAGGCAGATACGTGTCGCGAAGGCGATCACCGCTCCACGATGAACAAGATTTTGACAGGGCGTTTTAGCGATGGCATTAATTACTTAAATTTTCTAAAAGGGTTTGATTTTTAAAATTAATTAAAAAAGGGTTCCGTCTTATAGTTTAATTTTAAAACTCCTTTTAAAAATAAACGAGTCGTGCCACATGTTTATTACCCCATGTATCTCATACATATAAACATGTGCCCGGATTTTGTATCGTATACAAAATCCCATGCCCGTATCGTATACGTGGTTGTAGCGCGATATATATATAATTAGCATGTTAAAATTCGCACCCTAAACATAGATCTAGCGCATCACATACAACTAAATGTAAAACAAACACCGTGTTTAGATATGGCCCATCTACCCTAGAATTCTCCCAAGCCAATGAGAGAACCTTTCTAAAAGGAAAAATAAAA
>QANZ01003438.1:50687-89676 GCA_003254925.1 Chamaecrista fasciculata
TTTGAATTAAAGATATTAGGGTAATATTTTAATTCAATATTGTTAGGGAATTTGAATTCAAGATTCAAATTTGAATTAAAGATATTAGGGTAATATTTTAATTCAATTTGTTAAGGAATTTAATATGTTAGTTATAACTTCCTAAGAGTTAGGGTTGTTATTTTAATTATTAAATTCCTATAAATTGGCTTGAGGATGTCGCATTGTTGGAGATCCAATGGGCAAGATTTGATCTTGCATTTTGGATTTCAAGATTGCATCTTGAATTTCAAATTAAGATATTAATGTAATATTTTAATTAGGAATTCAAATCATCTTGACCAATAAGGATTGGGAATTCAAGATTTAGTTTCAAGATTTGATCTTGAAATTTAAATTTGAATTGGCTTTTAATTTTGAATTATAATATTAGTGTAATATTATAAATCAAGATTTATGAAGTCCTATTTTCTTTATTATAATTCCCTAATTTCATGAGTTAGGGAATGTGATTCCCTGATATGACTCTATTTAAACACCCCACAAGTCTCATTACCTAAAGAGACATACAAAAACTCACCAACCCTAGAGAGAGAGGAGAATAGTTCGACTCACTCATCTTGTGTGCAAAATTTGACTTAACCTAAAAGGGTTTAGGGTTTGGGGCGATTTTGTGAGAGAAAAGGAGAGAGAGAGAATTCGACCAAAACCCTAAAAGGTTTAGGCTTGGGCGAATTGTGAAGGTGTTCATCTCTTGACTTTTGGTTTTGGTTTTTTCAAGAAGAGTTCTTGAAGTTGTGCGCCACTTTCTTGGAGATTTCAAGAAGAGTTCTTGAAGATCCAAGAATTGTAGATTTGGTTCCTATATTCACTTGGGAAGAAGTGAAGGAGGCTAGCACCTGGGCATCTGCCAAACTGCTCGTGTGGATCAGCGGCAGAGGAAGGACACTCGCAGTGGACTTCTCAGATTCGTGGATTCAAAAAGCTACCGATTGAAAGTTAGGTAAACATCTTCCCTTTACTGGTATAAATATAGTTAGTGGATCCTAGAAGGAATAACAGAGTTAGCATATTAAAGATTTTTTTTTAATTCTTCCGCTGCGCTCGCTCTGTGATTTCTCAACATTACCTAACAAAGATAGCCCCTGCAAATGCAATGGTGGGCCCTCTAAATATTGTCAAGAAATTGATGATTGGCCCACCATGGATCAAAACACCTTGGACGCAGCTGAAGTTTCCAAGGACAAGGTGCTAGCAGAAAAAGAAGAATTAGAAGAAGAATACGAGAACCCACCTTCGCAAGGAATTTGCGAACAACTTGAAATAGAAAAGCCTCCTCTCGCTCATATTGAGCGCCGACGCCTCCTGCCCCTCTGGATTTTCAAAGAGAATTTGAAGCTGGATTAAGCTTCAAGTTGTTTCTTCTTCCCACTTATCTCTTCTTCAATAATTTCAATTTTATTTTTGAGATAAGTGTGGGGGAGGAAACAACTCCAGTAGGTTAGCTTTTACCGCTTTCAGTATTTATTTTATCTGTTTTTGATTTAGTTTTCGTCTGTCGGCTAACCAAAGTGATTTGATCAGTTTGGATCAGCCCAAGTTATTTTATTGTTTTCAGTTTTTAAACTTTCGTTTTTTATTCTGAGTCACACTCCCTGATCATTATTATATGAGCTCTTAAAAATTATATTCTCCTCCGGTCTAGAAAAGGATAGAAATTCTCTACAAGTTACCTTTTCTTAATAGCCTTTTGAAAAATAATTTATTTTTGCTTTGTTTATTATTTCTCCCTTTTATTTTATTCATTGTCCTTGTGCATTGAGGACAATGCAAGCTTCAAAGTGTGGGGGAGTGGTAAACTTTGGAAGTTTATCTTTATGGGCTATTTAATAATTAATTTCTCGTTATAAATTTAAAATTTTTCTCAATTTTAAATTTCGTTTTTTCTTTCCCTTATTTTTATTTTATTTCCCTAAAACATTGAGGACAATGTGTACTTCTAACTGTGGGGGAGAGAAGAGCGAAATTCACACTGTGACCTTAGTTCTTTACTCCTATTTGATTCTAACATTGGGGACAATGTTAAGTTTTAAGTGTGGGGGAGAGGAGTAAGTTAGAGTAACTTACATTTTGGTTTACCCAAAAAAAATTTAAATTTTAGGTATTATTTTGAAAATATTATAAATTTAAAATTTAAAATTATTATTTTTGCCTACCTATTTTGGTGCTTAATTTGAATATTCTACACTTTTATTTTTCACTTTTTGAGTAGAATTCGAATTAGTTGAATTTTTAATATGTTTTGAAGTCTTGAGCAGACAATTTCATATTTATGATAAGAGTTTAGTCTTAGTTGTTTTCTATAGCTCTAGAATAATCTGAGTAATTTTCTAGGTTTAGTAATATTGTTTAATTTTTATAGACCCATTTGAGAGAAACCCAGCCTAGTTGGAAGTTTAAGCCTAAATATTTCCTATCTTTTGAGTGACATTTTAGTCTCTTAGTTTTGTTTTCTCTAGAACTTGTCTTAATTCTTGGTCAAAGCTTTATGTGATTAAATATCCTTAATATGATAGAGGCACTTGTTTCTTCACCCTTTTATCCCAAACACTAGCCATAAACACAATATCCCTTGTTAGCCCCTTTGAGCCTTTTAACTATGTGTTTTCAATACGACTATAAACATTTCTTTTAGTAGAAGTTGTTGTCATAATCCTTGTTTTGTATTGTTGCCATAAACATATATATTTTTCTGAATATAACTGGCAAACCCAATCTTAAGAGGGATGAAAACAAAACAAGGATTATGGCAACAACTTTTACTAAAAGAAATGTTTATAGTCATTAAAAACAGAAAAAAAAAAAACGAAAATTAAAACCTACGTCTACTGTTCTCCCCTACATTTATATTTTAGTTATTCCTAAACACATGAAATTCAGGCTAAATAAATCCAAAACACATGCAATTGAGGACAAAAACCAAAGAACAAGCAAGGGAAGATAAAACCTAGATCTAAGTCGAGGCTTGTGCAAGGTAGGGCTTCAAGAGATGCCCATTGACCAAACTCTTCATTCTGGTTGCATCATCTTCAATTTTGATTGCTCCGTATGGGTGGACTTCAAGAACAGTGTAAGGGCCATCCCATCGGGTCTTAAGTTTGCCATCCCGGAATTTGAATGTAGCTTTAAACATCAAGACCTTCTCTCCTGCTTGGAAATTCTTTCGAAGAATGCCTTGGTCGTGAATCTTCTTAGTCTTCTCCTTATAGAGATTTGAGCTCTCATAAGTATCTAGCCTCATCTCCTCTAACTCTTGCAATTGCAGTTTTCGCTCTTCTCCACTAGCTTCATAGTCTAGATTGCACCTTCTCACAACCCAATAAGCTCGGTGTTCAAGTTCAACCGGGATGTGGCAGAATTTTCCGAAAACAATTCTATAAGGTGACATCCCAATTGGAGTCTTGAAAGCCGTCCTATAGGCCCACAAGGCTTCTTCTAGTCTTGAAGACCAATTTTTACCTCCTGGCTTCACTATTCTCTCCAAAATTCTCTTGACCTCTCTATTTGATACTTCAACTTGGCCATTGGTTTGGGGGTGGTAGGCTGTAGAGGTTTTATGAACTACACCAATTTTTCTAAAAAGGTTTTCAATAATTTTGTTGAAAAAATGAGTACCTCTATCACTCACTATAGCCCGAGGAATGCCAAATCTACAGAAGATATTACTCTTCAGAAACTTGGCTACTGTTTGGGCATCATTCTTCCGGGTAGGTATAGCTTCCACCCATCTAGAGAGATAGTCGACAGCTAATAAAATATAGGTGTAACCATTAGAAGTAGGAAAAGGACCCATGAACTATATTTCCCAAACATCAAACACCTCATAGAACAACATGGGTTTCTGAGGCATTTCATGTTTTTTTAGAATTCCCCCCAAAATGTTGACACACATCACAAGTTCTACAAAATTCATGTGAGTCTTTGAAAAGGGTAGGCCAATAAAAACCAGCATCAAGGACCTTTCTGGAGGTTTTCTTAGCACTAAAATGCCCACCAAACACCAAATTATGGCAAGCTTCTAGAAAAGAGGAGGTTTCGCAATGAGGAACACAACGACGTATCACCAAAGGTAATACTTTGCTTCACTTTTAAGCTTCTGAATCTCTGAGTGAGACAGAGAAGGAGGTGTTACATTAGCCACCAAATAATTTACTATATCACCAAACCATGGTAAAGCACTATCTAAAGAACACAAAAGAGCGTCAGGGAAATCATGAATGGAAGAATTAAGATCAACTTCCTGAGTTTTGTGAGGTAATCTACTAAGATGGTCTGCTACATGATTTTCTGCTCCTGCTCGATCTCGAATCTCAACATCAAATTCTTGCAGGAGAAATGCCCACCTCAGTAACCTACCCTTTGAATGGGGCTTGGTCCGTAGAAATTTCACGGCTGCATGGTCAGTGAAAACAATAACTTTAGAATTCAATAGATATGGTCTAAATTTTTCCAAAGCGTATACCACCGCATATAATTCCATTTCAGTCGTGGTATAACTCACTTGAGTCGGGCCAAGGGTGGAAGAAGCATATGCAATCACCCATGGGAACTTGTTTTCCCGCTGTCCTAACATGGCACCTACTACAAAGTTAGATGCATCACATGAAATTTCAAACGGTAAGTTCCAATCATGAGCAACTAAAATAGGAGGAGAAATTAAAGAAGCTTTAAGATTGTCAAAAGCAATTTTGCAAGAGTCATCAAATTTCTTTAAAGACAAAATCGGCATCATTTATAAGAAGAGATGTTAGTGGACGAGCAATAGCACTAAAATTTCTAATAAATCTCCCATAGAAACCTGCATGCCCCAAGAAGGATCGAACCTCCTTGAGGTTTAGTAGGGTACGAGAGAGTTTCAATAACATCAATTTTTTCTCTATCCACTTCTATTCCTTTCTTGGAGATCAAGTGACCTAAAACAATGCCACGGTCAACCATAAAATGACACTTTTCAAAGTTTAAAATTAAGCTCTTTTCAATGCACCGTTTCAAAACTTTTCTTAAATGATTTAAACAAACCTCAAAGCAATCACCATATACTGTGAAGTCGTCCATGAAAACTTCCATGCTATCCTCGAGGAAGTCATTGAAAATGGCTTGCATGCATCTCTGGAAGGTGCCTGGGGTGTTGCAAAGGCCAAAGGGAATCCTCCTATATGCGAAAGTTCCAAACGGGCACGTGAATGTGGTCTTCTCTTGATCTTCCGGAGCAATAGGGACCTGAAAATAACCTGAAAAACCATCCAAGAAACAATAGTGTGATTTCCCTGCAAGTCTTTCAAGCATTTAATCAATAAAAGGAAGAGGAAAATGATCTTTTCGCGTTGCTTCATTAAGTATTCTATAATCAATGTAAACGCGCCATGAGTTTAGCACTCGTGTGGGAATCAACTCATCTTTCTCATTTTTTACAACAGTTATTCCACTCTTCTTTGGAACAACTTGCACAGGACTCACCCATTCACTATCAGAGATGGGGTAAATAATACCCGCGCTAAGGAGTTTAGTAACCTCCTTCTTAACGACATCTAAGATTAGGGGATTTAACCTTCTCTGTGGCTATCTTTTTGGCTTACTCTCATTCACTAAAAGGATTCGATGAGTGCAAATGGCAGGGTTTATGCCAGGTATATATGCTAAAGACCAACCTAAAGCTCACTTATGTTCTCTCAACACCTCAATTAATCTTGACTCTTCTTCCCTACAAAGACTACTAGAAATAATCACTGGTAACTTCTCATTTTCTTCCAGGAAAGCATACTTGAGGTTAGAGGGTAAACTTTTAAGCTCAAGGGTGGGTGGTTTAATAGTGGAAGGGATGAGTTGAGTAACTTCTAAAGAGGAAAGGCTACACTCCCCCACACTTTTAGGAATAGTGCCCACACTATCGCAATCCAGAACGTCGTTGACTTCCTTGTCATGAACATGGTCAGCCACCTCTGCATGGTTATCTAGACAAACATCATGTAAGAATTTGATATAATGAGACAAAACGCTGAATTGCATAGAATTGTCAGAGGAGGAGTCAGAGTTAGGGATTGAGCTTGTTGGCTCATCTCCAGAGTTTACGGGATTGGAGGTCTCGGAATTCTCCAACGGTTCCTCACTGATGCCAACAGAAGGTAGAGTATTGCGATCTTGAGTAGAATCCTTAGCAACAGCAATGCCTGCACATGGAACACTAGAGCTCTTGCTAGAGCTAGCATTAGTAGCAACAGTTTGATTATCATAAACATCATCGATTTGTGCTAAGTTTGATGGAGGTACGTGACTAGTACGATCAACTATCGAGCAGTTGAGATTAGTCTCATTGCCTCCACAAGAACAAATATCAGGTGGAGAAAAGAACGAAAGAAAAGGGGAAGTGAGATCATCATTGGTCAGTTTAAAATCACACAAATACATATCAGGTGAAGACCAATAATCATCTTCTCCACACACATTGATAGAGTTCAGATCTAGCAGAGAATAATCCTCATTTGGGTATTTCATTGCCTCATACATATTAAAAGAGATCTTTTGATCTCCCACCTCCATTTTAATCATGTCGTCTTTCATGATAATCAGAGTATTAGCAGTCCTCAAGAACGACCTCCCCAAAATCAATGTTTCATTAGACACTCCATTGCTCATATCAAGCACATAAAAATCAGCGGGAAAAACAAGATCCTTTACTTTTACTAACACATCCTCAACTATGCATATTGGGCGTCTAATTGTCTTATCAACTAGCTGTAGCACCGTACCAGTTTCTCTTGCAGAATTCATTCCTAAGGACTCGTATACAGCTTTAGGCATAACATTTATTGTAGCCCCTAAATCTAGCAAAGCACCATTTACAGTTATTCTTCCTATTGTGCATGGAATGGTGAATGATCCAGGGTCTTAACATTTAATTGGTAGTTGAGGTTTAAAAAGTGCAGAGACATTTGAACTAACCTGAATTTGCTCATTAGGCTTAACTTTCCTCTTATTAGTGCACAAATCTTAAGGAAACTTAGCATATTTAGGCACTTTGTGAATCAAATCTAATAGAGGAACATTTACTTCTAATTTACTGAAAAGATCTAGAATTTCTTTATCCTGCTTCTCAGCATGTTGTTTTCTACTTTTCAAATATGAAGAAGGAAAAGGGAAATCTTTAACACGTACCTCTTTACCTTTATCCTCGCAAGGTTGGGGTGGTGAGGCTTCAGTTCGAGAAGGTTGAGGTAGTGATGAGGATGATTGAGCTGGTTCAACCTCAGCTTGGCTTGGAATGTGCTCTTCCATGGGTTCTTCTTCAGGTTCATCAACTATTTGAGCCTCTTGGTCAACTTGCTTGGGGTGTGGGTCAGGAAGTTCTTTCCCACTCCTCAGGTTTATAGCGTTCAATGCATTGGGGTTGATGACAGTGTTGGAAGGCATGCCTCCACTAGATTGGGCTTGATGGTTATTGATGGAGTTGGAAACTTGAGTGACATATCCGCTCAAATTCTCGTGCTTGGTTTTTATAATTTCTAATTCCTGGAAAAGAGCGTTGATGTTATTCGTCATATTTCCCATGTCTCCTCTCATATTCCCTATGTGTCCTCTCATGTTCCCCATCTCTCCTTTCATGTTCCCCATCTCCTCTTTCACTTCCTTTTTACTTTCTTAGATGGCCTTGAGTAGTAGTTGGGTATCAGTGTTACCAGACTTTTGCTCAGTTGGAACAATGGCATTGGAGGTAAGCTTTTGTTGATAATTGTCGGAAGAAAAAGTTCCCCCTTGATTACCGCCTCCCCATCTAAATCCATGATGATTCTGCCACCCTTGATTATATGCTGGAGCAAGTTGATCTCTTCTTTGAAACTGTCCTTGTCTTTGTTGATACATAGCTGAAACCTCTTCATAATTAGTGATGGGATAGTTTTGGAGAGTGTGCATCGGTGAATTGCAGTTTTAACAGGAAGCAGCAACCATGGCTAGGCTCGGAGGAGATGGTTGAGCATATTGTACTTGAGGAGCATACTGAGCCCGTGGGGGTTGAAACTGAGTCTGCTAAATTGAGGAAATTTCGTTGACTCTAATTGTTAAGTGATCCGAACTATTTGCTATCTTCTCTAGTAAGGGATACAGATCAGCTGTAGAGACTCCAACTGCTTTGACTGACCTAATATCCCTCACACTTTCATGTTGACGATCGAGTGCAATTTTCCTGATCAAATCGCACGCCTCTGCATCTGGTTTGTCATAAATTCCCCCATTAGCGGCTACATTTAACATCCTTGTCTCTTCAATATCTAGACCGTTGACAAAGAATTCCACCAGACTTTTTGTGGAGTACTGATGGTTTGGACAGGCATCAAGCATATCCATAAATCTGTTCCAGAAGTCGAAGAAAGTTTTTGTAGCATCTTGTGTGGCAGCAACTATTTCCTTCTTGGCTGCTGCAGTTCTGGTTTGAGGGAAGTAATGACTGAGGAAAACTCGACGAAGATGTCTCCATGAAGAGTAGGCATCTGCGCAGAATCTAGGAAGATTATTGTACCATGTCCGAGCCTTCCCTTCCAACGTGAGATGAAAGATCTTCCACTTACAGTTCTCTACTGAAATAGCTCTGGGCTTCATGGTCCTGCAATGTATGCACAAATTAGTCAAATGTGAGTAAAGATTCTCACCAGTTAAACCATGAAATTTAGGAAGGTTATTCAATATAGGACCCTTGATGTCAAATTCAAAGTCAAAGTCAAGGTAAGCATTTTGCAGATTATCCAGTGCAACATCAGACTCCTCTTGATTAATATCCCTAATTGACCTAAGCGCAGGTTGTTGAGGGTTAGGTTGTGGAGCTATGTTATTGTTTGCATTATTAACCTGACGTTGCTCCAAATCCATACTAGGGTTATTGTCACCCATATCTAATTCTAGTTCCGGTTCAGAATTAAGCTCTATGGGTCTATAATTATCTTCACCTAAATTTCTTAATTTTTTCTCTTTTCTTAGCTTCCTACAGGTTCTTTCAATTTCCAGATTCAAAGGATTCAAAGGTGCCTTATCCTTCCTACGCATGCAACACTAATTAAACCCTAGAAACTGTAATATTGAAAAATTAAACAAACCTATGACTCACTAAATATTAAATAAATACGAAGCAAAATAAACAAAATAAAAACTAGACTCCCTAAGACAGGAAAAAACAAAGAAAAGCGAATACGTAAGAATTTGGCACTATTAACCGTTAAACTTAAAGGAAAGTTCCCCGGCAACGGCGCCAATTTTGACCGGACCCCGTCGTAAGGTGGTCAAAATACCAGAATTAAAGCACTATAGTGGTGCAATCTGAGTCGATCTCTCCAGGAACTTACTTATATAGTTTAAAAGCGAATAGCACTTTAATTCTTACTAAACAGAAAGAGGTAAAGGAAATCGTTTGGATTGTTGATCTAATACCTAAGACACGAATTAATTAAGCAATAAATATTTAGTGATTTTTAACTAAAGGACTAGATTGAAAGAAAACAATAAATAATAAACGAATTTACCAAATTAAGAAGATACCCGACAGAGCGATTGGATTTAGCAATCATCACTACTAACGATAAGTAGAGCATCTCACACAAATCATCCTAAGGTAGTCATTAATTACTTAATGACCTAGATTAACAATTTAATCAAGAAAAGTCCTTAAACAAGATAATTCATAACTAGAATTGGAAACCTTCATTCAATTGATGATAAAAGAATGATCAAGAATCATAAATCTTAATAACAAAAACTATTGTCAAGACACCAAGTTCTTAATCAATAAACAAGAATTATAACTAGTTCTCAGGTCAACAAGAAATCAAGAACAAGAAAGTAAAACCCTAATTAAAGTGTGAGAAAACTCCCTTAAATGTAGACCCTAGTTCATGCTTTGCTCCAATGCTCCTCTGGGCGTAGATGTTTAGCTGCTCATGGTGGAAAGATGAACAATATCAGATTGAATTGCCATGATCCCACCAGAAGTTTGAGATGAAGAATATTTCTCTATTTTCTACGGTGCTCTCTACTCTTTGAGCTCTCAGAATTGGCGATTTGAGAATGAAACGTCGAGCTCTATTTATAGCCCTGAGTAATATGCTTGATCCGCAAGTCAAGGAACAAATTTGGACTTGAGCCGTCAGTTGAGTCGGCGGCTCAACACGGGGGCGCAGTGCAAAATATGCGATTTTTCGATTATTATCTCCGTATCTTGAATCCTAGCCGTCCAAATTATATGTTTAAACTTCGGAATATCCTGAGCCGCGATATTTCCAATTTGAGCCGCTGGCTCAAATCGACGGCGCAGCACAAATTCCACAATGAAGATATTTGCTGACGTCATACTATTCTTAGAGTCCCGCGCTGCTGGAAGTCCTGATTTGGGCCGTCGGCCCAACACGATGGCGCAAAACTTTTTGTGCTTTTTGTGATCTTCTTGATGATTCTAGACGTTTCCCTTTGGTTAGACCCTGTTTGGACATCTGAAACACTAAGAAACCCATTAAATAGCACTTATTTATAAAATACAATAAATAAACACTAAATAACCTATTTTTATCCATTTTATTATGCCATACCTTAGTGTAGCCATTAGCATATTAATTCGTCTAATTGCAATATATTATCATTATAAACACGTAAAAAGAAGACCAAATAACATGTCAATTTTTGGGCTCATCAAATCCCCCACACTTAAGACTTTTCACTCCTGAGTAAAGGTACGAAGTAGAAGAAAAGATAACATGCCAAAGAATCAAGGAACTTTCCCAAGTTCATGATTCAAGGCCAGCACATAGTCATAACCTAGAGCTAGAGAATTCACCAAGCAAGTAACTCTGTAAAGTAGTGGGATCTAATTTCTATAAGACCAATTCCCAAAGTGTATCACTCTCCTAACTAATTGGGTATTTTTCTCTCAAGTCATTCCTTAGACTAAGTTTCCTACCATAGGCTCAGTATGCTCCTCAAGTACAATATGCTCAACCATCTCCTCCGAGCCTAGCCATGGTTGCTGCTTCCTGTCAAAACTGCAATTCACCGATGCACACTCTCCAAAACTGTCCCTTCACTAATTGTGAAGAGGTTTCAGCTGTGTATCAACAAAGACAAGGACAGTTTCAAAGAAGAGATCAACTTGCTCCAGCATATAATCAAGGGTGGTAGAATCGTCCTGGATTTAGATGGGGAGGTGGTAATCAAGGGGGAACTCCTTCTTCTGACAATTATCAACAAAAGCCTACCTCCAATGCCATTGTTCCAACTGAGCAAAAGTCTGGTAACACTGATACCCAACTACTACTCAAGGCCATCCAAGAAAGTATAAAGGAAGTGAAAGAGGAGATGGGGAACATGAAAGGAGAGATGGGGAACATGAGAGGAGACATAGGGAACGTGAGAGGAGACATGGGAAATATGACGAATAACATCAGCGCTCTTTTCCAGGAATTAGAAATAATAAAAACCAAGCACGAGAATTTGAGCGGATATGTCACTCAAGTTTCCAACTCCATCAATAACCATCAAGCCCAATCCAGTGGAGGCATGCCTTCCAACACTGTCATCAACCCCAAGGCATTGAACGCCATAAACCTGAGGAGTGGGAAAGAACTTCCTGACCCACACCCCAAGCAGGTTGAGCAAGAGGCTCAAATAGTTGATGAATCTGAAGATGAACCCGTGGAAGAGCACATTCCAAGCCAAGCTGAGGTTGAACCAGCTCAATCATCCTCATCACTACCTCAACCTTCTTGAACTGAAGCCGCACCGCCCCAGCACCTTAACTGGTGGCAAAATAGAATAGAATAGAGTAGCTGCCATTAGGTCTCTATGATGAGAGCCTAAACGTTCTTAATCCTAGAGGAGAATCTGAATGAAGCCTGAGCTCAACGGTCGTCGATGTCCAGGGAGTTTTTATTACTATTAATATGTTTAGTCTTAGATAATAGTTCATTAGATCGTTTTAATTCTTCCATAAACAATATTAGTGTGTTTGTTTCACCATTAATAAAGTTTGCTCTTGCACATTCAGTTGAATTGTGGTCGTATGACAGAGTGATCTATCTATTGTTTCTATTATCGCCATTGCTTAAGGATTGTTATGTTTAATCATAAATCGTTTACTTGGTTTGGGTCGTTTATGATTATCATGATTAATCCATATTTTGTGTATACGACATATAATATTGGATGTGGTTTTGCTTGACATAATTATAATAATAACTTCTTGATTATCGTTATTGGGCTATGATGGTAGACTTCGTGATTATTCTCTAGGGTTTTCATATTCTCATCTTTCCATATTCATTCTTTTATCCTTTCCTTGTTTTCTTTATGTTCTTTATTTTCTTGTTCCTATCTTTATAATTACCAAAACCATAAAACATTAGACCTGAATTCATAATTATTTACGTAATTGATTGTTATTCTCATCCAAGAAGTTCCTTAGAGATCCGACCTTGGGTTGTGCACTATATTATATATAAATATAATATTCGAGCATACCTTGAGTTTTAATTTGGCGGCACTAACGACGAGTGCCCGGTCAAATTTGGCGCCATTGCTAGGGATAAGGACGGATCAAGCCAAATTTGGCGTCGTTTCCTTACGACGGGGTCCGGTCAAATTAAGAGCGATCTAATTTCTATTTTGGCCACTATGGTTTTTCAAGTTATTTTCAGGTCCCTATTGCTTCGGAAGATCAAGAGTAGACCACATTCACATGCCCGTTTGGAACTTTCGCATATAGGAGGATGCCCTTTGGCCTTTGCAACGCCCCGGGCACCTTCTAGAGATGCATGCAAGCCATTTTCATTGACTTCCACAAGGATAGCATGGCAGTTTTCATGGACGACTTCACAGTATATGGTGATTCCTTTGAGGTTTGTTTAAATCATTTAAGAAAAGTTTTGAAACGGTGCATTTAAAAGAGCTTAATTTTAAACTTTGAAAAATGTCATTTTATGGTTGACCGTGGCATTGTTTTCGGTCACTTGATCTCCAAGAAAGGAATAGAAGTGGATAGAGCAAAAATTGATGTTATTGAAACTCTCCCGTACCCTACTAACCTCAAGGATGTTCGATCCTTCTTGGGGCATGCAGGTTCCTATAGGAGATTTATTAGAAATTTTAGTGCTATTGCTCGTCCACTAACATCTCTTCTTATAAAAGATGCCAGTTTTGTCTTTGATGACTCTTTCAAAATTGCTTTTGACAATCTTAAGGCTTCTTTAATTTCTCCTCCTATTTTAGCTGCTCCTGATTGGAACTTACCGTTTGAAATTTCATGTGATGCATCTAACTTTGTAGTAGGTGCCATGTTAGGGCAGCGGGAAAACAAGTTGCCAAGGGTGATTGCATATGCTACTTCCACCCTTGGCCCGACTCAAGTGAATTATACCATGACTGAAAAGGAATTATATGCGGTGGTATACGCTTTGGAAAAATTTAGACCATATCTATTGAATTCTAAAGTTATTGTTTTCACTGACCATGCAGCCGTGAAATTTCTATGGACCAAGCCCAATTCAAAGCGTAGGTTACTGAGGTGGGCATTTCTCCTGCAAGAATTTGATGTTGAGATTCGAGATCGAGCAGGAGCAGAAAATCATGTAGCAGACCATCTCAGTAGATTACCTCACATAACTCAGGGAGTTGATCTTAATTCTTCCATTGATGATTTCCCTGACGCTCTTTTGTGTTCTTTAGATAGTGCTTTACCATGGTTTGGTGATATAGTAAATTATTTGGTTCCTAATGTAACACCTCCTGCTCTGTCTCACTCGCAGGTTCAGAAGCTTAAAAGTGAAGCAAAGTATTACCTTTGGGAAGAGCCTGATCTTTGGAAAATTTGCTCTGACCTAGTGATGCGTCGTTGTGTTCCTCAGTGAAGCAAAGTATTACCTCCGCTATTCTAGAAGCTTGCCATAATTTGGTGTGTGGTGGGCATTTTAGTGTTAAGAAAACCTCTAGAAAGGTCCTTGATGCTGGTTTTTATTGGCCTACTCTTTTCAAAGACTCACATGAATTTTGCAAAACTTGTGATGTGTGTCACCATTTTGGGGGGAATTCTAAAAAGCGTGAAATGCCTCAGAAACCCATGTTGTTCTGTGAGGTGTTTGATGTTTGGGGAATAGATTTCATGGGTCCTTTTCCTACTTCTAATGGTTACACCTATATTTTATTATCTGTCGACTATCTCTCTAGATGGGTGGAAGTTATACCTACCCGGAAGAATGATGCCCAAACGGTAGCCAAGTTTTTGAAGAGTAATATCTTCTGTAGATTTGGCATTCCTCGAGCTATAGTGAGTGATAGAGGTACTCATTTTTGCAACAAAATTATTGAAAACCTTTTTAGAAAAATGGGTGTAGTTCATAATGTTGGAGATTATAGTGCGAGCGCAGCGGAAAAAAGGTAAAATTAAAATTTTTTTACAAAACCTTATAATCTCCTCCCAGGATCCACTATTTGTGTTTATACTAACGAGAAAAGAAGTTTACCTAAATCAAACGGTTGCTTTGAAAATCGCGATTCCGAGAAGTCCACAAACTCGTGTCCTTCCTCTACCGGTGATCCACACGAACAGTTTGGCAAATACTCAGGTGCTAGCCTTCAATCTCTTCTCCAAGAGATTACGGGAATCGATCTACAATCTTGGAATTTCAAGAACTCTTCTTGAAATATCCAAGAATTCAAAGTGGCGCACCAAGAACCAACTTCTTGGCCACTCACTTTAGGTTTTGGCGCCTCACCTCACTCTCACACACAAATCGCCTCTCAAACCCTAAGTTTAGGGTTAGTTCAAAACTCTCCCTTTTTCCTCTTAAGGCTATGCGACTTTCTCACTCATATTAGGCTAGGGTTTTAGGCGACTTTGCATGTGTATTTAAAGAGTCCCCACTCCTCAAATTAGGGAATCACAAAATGTTGATTATAAGATTACATTAATATTATAATTCAAAATTAAGATGCAATCTTTATTTAAATTTCAAGATCATATCTTGAAACCTAAAATGCACACTTCCCATTGGTTGGAATGAGTCAGGAGCATTTGAATTCTTAATTAAAATATTACATTAATATCTTAATTTAAATTCAAAATGCATTCTTGAAATTCAAAATGCAAGATCAAATCTTGCACTTGATCTCCAAGAATGTGCCACCCCCTTCATTATTTAATAGGAATTTAATAAATAAGAAAACAATCCTAACTCTTAGTAAGTCATAACCAACTTATTAATATCCTCAACAAATTGAATTAAAATATTACCCTAATATCTTAATTCAAATTTGAATCTTGAATTCAAATTCAAATCTTAAATTCAAATTAAAAAAATCATATTTCATTAAATAATTCAAGAGTGAGGCGCCACCCTCATCTTGTTATCTTTCAATATTAGAGAATTTAATAAATCAATAATCCCCTAACTCTTAGGAGACTTAGCCAATTCATTATTCCGTAATATTTTAAATAACAACTCAATTGTAAATAGATTAATCAAATTAATTATTTAACTATTAATATATTTAAACTTGTCTAACAAATTTAAATATCACAAATGTAGATTTTTTTTAAGACAAGACTTCATGTCCTAAGACATTCAACTATGTCTTAAATTGTGTCACTAAAGTGACCCACGAATTAAACCCTAATTCGTGTCTCATTACAATATCTTGATCCTGCTCATGTGTGACCCAACAGGCCTCACGTGAAATTGGCAGCAAGCCATCTCTATGACTCACAAGTCGAGAGCGGACTCTAGCAAGCCATCACGACTACCCAAAATACGTGTTATCGTTTTAACATAAATGATTTAACCTTAGTAGCACCTTGTCATAATCGCTATTGTCACACGATATCTTGGTCATGGATAAGGCATGGGAAAATCATCCTTGTAATCCAAACCATAACTTTCTCGATTCCTTGAGTTCGTCCCATTACCATGTGTGGTCACACATTCCTTGGACAAACTCATCGAGGGGCCCTGTCAAATATCTCTCATCTTAATGAGGGACAAAATTCCTTCTTGGTCAACCACATTCCTCAGCACGGCAAACAACTAAACCCGTACCTAGCCTGTATGGCTACCCTGTTACGGGCAACGTTGGACTAGGCCAAAGTTTAGCATCTACAACGCCGGAATAGTCAAGACCTCAGGTCTAAGGGCATCGTGACAGGTGTACAAAAGAGACTAGCTTATGATTAAACCCATGCAGGACTCTCCGGGTTGGTCCAGCAACTTGTAACCCATTACATAATTGCACCATGACTCTCGTGAAGCATCATATGCTTGTATCTCTATACACCGAAGTCATGCTGGTCTTAGTTCATTCACGTTCCCACGAGAATAATCGACCAGGGACAGTTTAGAATAATTATCACATAATTAATCAAGGATTGTTATCACACTAAACATGCTAATAATATGATAATGACATAATTTATCATCTATAAATTAGTCAAACAATATGTTCATACATATAAAATGATTGGCCCTAGGGCACAATCTCCATCACATAAAACCTCTACAGCCTACCATCCCCAAACCAATGGCCAAGTTGAAGTATCAAATAGGGAGGTCAAGAGAATTTTGGAGAGAATAGTGAAGCCAGGAGGTAAAAATTGGTCTTCAAGACTAGAAGAAGCCTTGTGGGCCTATAGGACGGCTTTCAAGACTCCAATCGGGATGTCACCTTATAGAATTGTTTTCGGAAAATTCTGCAACATCCCGGTTGAACTTGAACACCGAGCTTATTGGGCTGTGAGAAGGTGCAATCAAGACTATGAAGCTAGTGGAGAAGAGCGAAAACTGCAATTGCAAGAGTTAGAGGAGATGAGGCTAGATGCTTATGAGAGCTCAAATCTCTATAAGGAGAAGACTAAGAAGATTCACGACCAAGGCATTCTTCGGAAGAATTTCCAAGCAGGGGAGAAGGTCTTGAAGTTTAAAGCTAGATTCAAATTCCGGGATGACAAGCTTAAGACCCGATGGGATGGCCCTTACACTGTTCTTGAAGTCCACCCATACGGAGCAATCAAAATTGAAGATGATGCAACTGGAATGAAGATTTTGGTTAATGGGCATCTCTTGAAGCCCTACCTTGCACAAGCCTCAACTTAGATCCAGGTTTTATCTTCCCTTGCTTGTTCTTTGGTTTTTGTCCTCAATTGCATGTGTTTTGGATTTATTTAGCCTGAATTTCATGTGTTTAGGAATAACTGAAATATAAGTGTAGGGGAGAACAGTAGACTAAGTTTTTAATTTTCGTTTTTTTTTTTATATTTCTGTTTTTATTTTGTTGCCATTTTTATTATTTTCGCCTTGTCTTGTTTTTATTTTTTTTCTAGGATATAGTGTGTTGAAAGCCCTCTTAGTGATATTTTGTGAAAAGCTGCGTTTTCTTGTTATAAATTCAAAAATTTTCCCAATTTTAAATTTCCCTTTTTCCTTCTCCTACTTTTATTGCCCTTAAACATTGAGGACAATGTGTTCTTCTAAGTGTGGGGGAGAGAAGAGTGAAATTCACACTCTTATCTTAGTTCTTCACTACTAGTTAATACTAACATTGGGGACAATGTTAAGTTTTAAGTGTGGGGGAAAGGAGTAAGTTAGAGTAACTTACATTTTGGTTTACCCAAAAATTTTAAAATTTATGTGCTATTTTGAAAATCTTATAAATTTTAAAATTTAAAATTTTTATTTTTCCCTATTTATCTTGGTGCTTGATTTGAATATTCTACACTTGTTTTTTTCACTTTTTAAGTAGAATTCGAATTAATTGAATTTTTAATATGTTTTAAAGTCTTGAGTGAACAATTTCATATTCATAATAAAAGTTTAGTCTTAAGTGTTTTCTATAGCCTTAGAATAATCTAAGTAATTTTCTAGGTTTAGTAGTATTGTTTAATTTTTATAGACCAATTTGAGAGAAACTCAGCCTAGTTGGAAGTTTAAGCCTAAATATTTCCTATCTTTTGAGTGACATTTTAGTCTCTTTGTTTTGTTTTCTCTAGAACTTGTCTTAATTCTTGGTTAAAGCTTTATGTGATTAAATATCCTTAATATGATAGAGGCACTTGTTTCTTCACCCTTTTATCCCAAACACTAGCCATAAACACATTATCCCTTGTTAGCCCCTTTGAGCCTTTTTCACTAGGTGTTTTCAATATGACTCAGGATTTCTTTTAGTAGAAGTTGTTGCCATAATCCTTGTTTTCGTTTTCATCCCTCTTAAGATTGGGTTTGCCAGTTATATTCATAAAAATATATATTAGAAAAAAAAAAGTATCTTGCAAAAAGAAAATAAAAAAAAAATCAAAAGAAAAGCAAGAGAGAATGATTGGCCAATCAAAAGAAGAGAGTATTGTGCTTATTGACTCTCCATATTTATGTGCTTCAAGAAGACTGGCAAATTTCCCTTGGAAAAGAGGATGGAGATTTCATAAGGATGATGGTTATCAATTATACTAATTTGAAATTTTGTAAGTCTAAACACCAAATTTCCTTTCTTTTTCATACACTACAAATATATAGCCTTTTCCCATACATTACAACCCTGTTAAAGACCTCTTGATTTTCGATAATTTAACACTTGTGGTGGAGACTTTAAGAATTTTTACAAGCCTATGGTAGGAAACTTAGTCTAAGGAATGACTTGAGAGAAAAATACCCAATTAGTGAGGAGAGTGATACACTTTTGGAATTGGTCTTATAGAAATTAGATCGCACTACTTTACAGAGTTACTTGCTTGATGAATTATCTAGCTCTAGGTTATGACTATGTGCGAGCCTTGAATCATGAACTTGGGAAAGTTCCTTGATTCTTTGGCATGTTATCTTTTCTTCTACTTCGTACCTTTGCTCAGGAATGCAAAGTCTTAAGTGTGGGGGGTTTGATCAGCCCAAATATTAACATGTTATTTGGTCTTCTTTTTACGCGTTTATAATGATAATATGTTGCAATTAGACCAATTAATATGCTAATGGCTGCACTAAGTTATGGCATAATAAAATGGATAAAAATAGGTTATTTAGTGTTTATTTATTGTATTTTATAAATAAGTGCTATTTAATGGGTTTTTTAGTGTTTCAGATGTCCAAACAGGGTCTAACCAAAGGGAAACGTCTAGAATCAACGAGAAGATCACAAAAAGCACAAAAAGTTTTGCGCCATCGTGTTGGGCCGCCGGCCCAAATCAGGACTTCCAGCGGCGCGAGACTCTGAGAATAGTATGACGTCAGCAAATATCTTCAACGCGGAACTTGCACTGCGCCGTCGATTTGAGCCAGTAGCTCAAATTGGAAATCTCGCGGCTCAGGATATTCCGAAGTTTAAACATATAATTTAGATGGCTAGGATTCAAGATACGGAGATAATAATCGAAAAATTGCGTATTTTGCGCTGCGCCCCCATGTTGAGCCGCCGGCTCAAGTCCAAATTTGTTCCTTGACTTGCGGATCAAGCATATTACTCAGGGCTATAAATAGAGCTCGACGTTTCATTCTCAAATCGCCAATTCTGAGAGCTCAAAGAGTAGAAAGCACCGTAGAAAATAGAGAAATATTCTTCATCTCAAAGTTCTTGTCGGATCATGGAAATTCAATCTGATATTGTTCATCTGTCCACCATGAGCAGCTAAACACCTACCCCCGGAGGAGCATTGGAGCAAAGCATGAACTAGGGTCTACATTTAAGGGAGTTTTCTCACACTTTAATTAGGGTTTTACTTTCTTGTTCTTGATTTCTTGTTGAACCTAAGAACTAGTTATAATTCCTGTTTATTGATTAAGAACTTGGTGTCTTGACAATAGTTTTTGTTATTAAGATTTATGATTCTTGATCATTCTTTTATCATCGATTGAATGAAGGTTTCCAATTCTAGTTATGAATTATCTTGTTTAAGGTCTTTTCGTGATTAAATTGTTAATCTAGGTCATTAAGTAATTAATGACTACCTTAGAATGATTTGTGTGAGATGCTCTACTTATCGTTAGTAGTGATGATTGCTAAATCCAATCGCTCTATCGAGTATCTTCTTAATTTGGTAAATTCGTTTATTATTTATTGTTTTCTTTCAATCGAGTCCTTTAGTTAAAAATCACTAGATATTTATTGCTTAATTCGTGTCTTAGGTATTAGATCAACAATCCAAACGATTTCCTTTATCGCTTTCCGTTTAGTAAGAATTAAAGTGCTATTCGCTTTTAAACTATATAAGTAAGTTCCTCGAGAGATCGACTCGGATTGCACCACTATAGTGCATTAATTCCGGTATTTTGACCACCTTACGACGGGGTCCGGTCAAATTAAGAGCGATACACTTTTGAAAATATTTTTATACTTATTATTATTGTTATGTGAGCTTTCAAAAAAAAATATATATTCTCCTCTGGTCTAGAAAAGAACAAAAATTCTCTTCAAGTTATCCTTTTCTTAATAGCCCTTTTGAAAATTAATTTATTTTTGCTTGGTTTATTATCTCTCCCTTTTATTTTATTCATTGTTCTTGTGCATCGAGGACAATGCGAGCTTTAAAGTGTGAGGGAGTGGTAAACGTTGCAAGTTTATCTTTATGGGCTATTTTAAAATTTAATTTCTCGTTATAAATTCAATACTTTTCCCGATTTTAAATTTCCTCTTTTCCTTCCCCTATTTTTTTTTATTGCCCTTAAACATTGAGGACAATGTGTTCTTCTAAGTGTGGGGGAGAGAAGAATGAAATTCACACTCTTATCTTAGTTTTATACTCCTATTTAATTCTAACGTTGGGGACAATGTTAAGTTTTAAGTGTGGGGGAGAGGAGTAAGTTAGAGTAACTTACATTTTGGTTTACCCAAAACTTTTAAATTTTTGGTACTATTTTGAAAATCTTATAAATTTTAAAAATTTAAAATTATTATTTTTCCCTATTTATTTTGGTGCTTGATTTGAATAATCTACACTTTTATTTTTCACTTTTTGAGTAGAAATCAAATTAGTTGAATTTTTAATATGTTTTAAAGTCTTGAGTGAACAATTATATATTTATGATAAGAGTTTAGTCTTAGTTGTTTTCTATAGCTTTAGAATAATCTAAGTAATTTTCTAGGTTTAGTAGTATTGTTTGATTTTTATAGACCAATTTGAGAGAAACCCAGCCTAGTTGGAAGTTTAAGCCTAAATATTTCCTATCTTTTGAGTGACATTTTAGTCTCTTACTTTTGTTTTATCTAGAACTTGTCTTAATTCTTGGTCAAAGCTTTATGTGATTAAATATCCTTAATATGATAGAGGCACTTGTTTCTTCACCCTTTTATCCCAAACACAAGCCATAAACACATTATCCCTTGTTAGCCCCTTTGAGCCTTTTAACTTGGTGTTTTCAAAATGACTCAGGATTTCTCTTAGTAGAAATTGTTGCCATAATCCTTGTTTTGTTTTCATTCCTCTTAAGATTGGGTCTGTCAGTTATATTCGGAAAAATATATATGAAAAAAAAAGAGTATCTTGCAAAATAAAAAGAAAAGAAAAATCAAGAGAAAAGCAAGAGAAAAAGTCTGGTCAGACAAAAGGAGAGAGTATTGTGCTTATTGATCTCCATTTATATGTGCTTCAAGTAAGATTGACAATTTCCCTTAGAAAAAGAGGATGAGAATTTCATGAGGATGATGGTTATCAATTATACTAATTTTAAATTTTGTAAGTCTAACACCAGAATTCCATTCTTTTTCATACACTACAAATATATAGCCTTTTTTCCCATTCATTACAACCCTATTTAAGACCTCTTGATTTTGGATTATTTGACACTTGTGGTGGAGACCTTGAGAATTTTTACAAGCCTATGGTAGGAAACTTAGTCTAAGGAATGACTTGAGAGAAAATACCCAACTAGTGAGGAGAGCGATACACTTTTGGAATTGGTCTTATAGAAATTAGATCGCGCTACTTTACAGAGTTATTTGCTTGGTGAATTCTCTAGCTTTAGATTATGACTATGTGCTGTCCTTGAATCATGAACTTGGGAAAGTTCCTTGATTGTTTGGCATGTGATCTTTTCTTCTACTTCGTACCTTTGCTCAGGAGTGCAAAGTCTTAAGTGTGGGGGATTTGATCAGCCCAAATATTGACATGTTATTTGGTCTTCTTTTTACACGTTTATAATGATAATATGTTACAATTAGACCAATTAATGTGGTAAGGGCTGCACTAAGGTATGACATAATAAAATGGATAAAAATAGATTATTTAGTGTTTATTTATTGTATTTTATAAATAAGTGCTATTTAATAGGTTTGTCAGTGTTTCAGATGTCCAAACAAGGTCTAACCAATGGGAAACGTCTAGAATCAGCGAGAGGATCACAAAAAGCACAAAATGTTTTGCGCCATCATGTTGGGCCGCCGGCCCCAATCAGGACCTCCAGCGTTGCAGGACTCTGAGAGGAGTATGACGTCAGCAAATATCTTCAGTTCAGAAATTGCGTTGCGCCGTCAATTTGAGCCAGCGGCTGAAATTTGAAATCTCGCGGCTCAGGATATTCCGAAGTTTAAACATATAATTTGGACGGCTAGGATTCAAGATACGGAGATAATAATCGAAAAGTCGTGTATTTTGCGTTGCGCCCCCGTGTTGAGCCGTCGGCTCAGCTGACGGCTCAAGTCCAAATTTGTTCCTTGACTTGCGGATCAAGCATATTTTCGAGCCTATAAATAGAATTCGTCATTCTGCATTCAGAGCATCCAAGAAACGCCCCAACACCTCAACTGGTGGCAGAATAGAATAGAATAGAGTAGCTGTCATTAGATCTCTATGATGAGAGCCTAAACGTTCTTTATCCTAGAGGAGAATCCGAATGAAGACTGAGCTCAACGGTCGTCGATGTCCAGGGAGTTTTTATTATTATTGTTGTGTTTAGTCTTAGATAATAGTTCATTAGATTGTTTTAATTCTTCCATAAACAATCTTAGTGTATTTGTTTCACCATTAATAAAGTTTTCTCTTGCACATTCAGTTGAATTGTGGTCGTAAGACAGAGTGATCTATCTATTGTTTCTATTATCGCCATTGCTTAAGGATTGTTATGTTCAATTATAAATCGTTTACTTGGTTTGAGTCGTTTATGATTATCATGATTGATCCATATTTCGTGTACACGAGATATAATATTGGATGTGGTTTTGCTTGATATAATTATAATAATAACTTCTTGATTATCGTTATTGGGCTATGATGGTAGACTTCGTGATTATTCTCTAGGGATTTCATATTCTCATCTTTCCATCTTATTTCTTTTATCATTTCCTTGTTTTCTTTATGTTCTTTATTTTCTTGTTCTTATCTTTATAATTACCAAACCCATAAAACATTATACCTGAATTCGTAATTATTTACACAATCAATTGTTATTCTCATCCAAGATGTTCCTTAGAGATCCGACCTTGGTTTGTGCACTATATTATATATAAATATAATATTCAGGCATAGCTCGAGTATTAATTTGTCGAGCACTAACGACGAGTGCCCGGTCAATGGGTCCTCATCGGAATCCACATCCCAAGGTACATATTCGAGAATTTTATCGTCTTTAAAAGAATATTCCAACAAATCATATTTGGTGATTTCTGTACTACCTGAAGCCTCATGCCTCATTTTCACTTAAAAAAATAAAAAAAATTATTTTAATTAAGTGTACAAGTTTTCTTCATTTCTTTACTCATGAAAAGAATTAAAAAAAAATAGTAATACACAAAAATCACCAAAACAGACCCGAATTAAATTTTGAAATATATCGAATTATATATCAAAATGAAGATCTCGATTTTACGGATTGTTAGAGACAAACGACACATCATTTGGACCTCACACGCACCACCTTCGGCACTTCTATCGGCAACACGCGCTGCTCCGTCAACTTCCTGACGTCGGCGGCTTTCCAGTAGAGGTATCCGGCTGACCAACTGAGTTTCCAAGTGGACGCACGCACCACATGGCCTTTACTGGGCCCCATTCTCTATTAACCTTTTAGTATTATTATAATCTAATTTATTTATAAATTATGTTTGGGCTTCAGTAACTCCTCTGTAAGTATTATTTTAATATTTCTTTTAATTTAATATTCCAAACGGCTAATTTACGCCGTTTACGCTGGGGTTATTTTCAACCTCTAGCTAGACTGTTTCCGCAAAATCTTATACAAGTTATGAACTTCGGAGAGCCATAACTATCTCATCCGAACTTTGTTTGGCATAAATTTTATGTCAAAATTTTTGTTTTTTGGTGCTCTATACAGAGGTATAATTTTCATGGTCTGAAAATACATTTTCAAAAAACAAAAATTTCACACATACATATAAAAAAATAAGAAGGATTATCTACATTATGATCCGTCCCACCATATGCATTGAGAATCAAAAATTCAAGAATGACTCTATTACTTAAACACATACAATGGGAGAACTATAGTAAACAATAATTTAAAAAAATGAACATACATTTCATACATCCATGGCTACCATACATGATTAATAGCAAAGAACATGGCAACCATAAAAAAAATCTCGCAACTCGGCTCTAATACCAATGAAAGAATTCGGGCGTACCTTGAATGTTGATTCGAGATACCCAAACAAGATAACCGGTCACAATAATCGAACTCGGAATCATGTTTCACAGCAAACAACATTATCACCAAGAGAGCAAGACGAAGGCAGAAATTGAGAGCTTTTTCTCTAGAAAAACTTCACACACCCTTCCACAAAATGAAGTCACGTATTTGTGCAAATGAAGTCACGTAAACCAACTTATCTTCCACTTCCTCCTTTTCAGGTTTTTTATGCTTCACGTTATTAGATTAGTTGGTTCCCAATACGTGTGTGTGGGTTAATATTTTTATATTAATAAAAATATTAATGAGATTTATTAAAAGAAAAGAGTATCTTTTTAAAATCAAACATAAAAGATCCTGATAGATACCCATATAAATCTCAATTGTTTTTCATGATCCTTACAAAAATAATTAATTAATTAAATTAAATTAATCCTCTCAATTATAATAATAAAATATTATTATTTGGATCAAATCTGATTGGGTCCAATCCACCAAGGGTGGACCCATATCCCATATTCCGCATTCATCCGAAAAAAATATCTGATATCCGTCGATACCGGATATCGGATAGGGCGCGGATAGTGAAAATTAAATTTTTTTCGGATATTGGGTGGATACGGATATTGCCCTCAGATACCCTATATTCGTTCGAAATGAACAGATATTTAGGGTATCCGATATCCGATGCCCTATTACTTATTTAATTTTATATTTTACATTTAATTTAATATTTTATATATAAATATTTAAATTTAATTAATTATATTTATATATATTTTTTATATAATAATTTTTTAGTTATTTTATCTTTAATTTTTTATTTTAAAAAATAAATAAAAAATGTAAATAAATAATAATTTCATTTAATTATATTAGTTTGGGCATAATGGATATCGGGTACCCGATATATCCGATTTATAAAATAGGATATCCTATCCTATATCCATATTTTTTCGGATATTTCGGGTATCTGTCGGATACCGAATATCAAATAGGGTGCGGATACGGATATTAATTTATTAGATACGCAAAGGGTATATATATTGGATAGGATAAACGAATATGATTACAGATAGTGACAAAACCACCGGATACCTTATCCGTTGCCATCCCTGATTATTTATACAATTTATATATTAAAGTTACTTCTTTAGAATATTATATTTTAATGATTTATAAGTATTATAAAATGATATTTTGTAAATATATAAATATAAATGAATATTAGTTTTTGAAAGATTCTAAAAAAGCATAGCCCCAAAATCTGACTTGAGGATCGAAACACTGACATAAACAACAGTAAAAAATAGTAACCTAGAAACTTAGCTCCACTGAGGGCTTGTATTAATTTGCCAAACTCTTGGATGGAACTTTGGTCCACCCAGGCCTTTTCTTTCATTTCTTTCATATTAGTTCTATATATTTTTATAATTTTTTAAATTGGTCTACAACCTACTTTCGAGATACAAGTTGACCTCTTTTGCTAACAATCTTAGTTGAATAGAGAAAGAAATTTCAAGATTTAACACATTATTTCGAATTCGTTGCATTCGAACTTGAAATGAGAGAGACATGACCGACTTCACTTGTTTGACCACAAAACAAGTTATCCCCTTTTAGGACTCGATTTGACCTCGTTTGTTAACAATCCAAATATACTTATCAAAAGTAACTTGTAACTCTGTATTAATCGTATTTGAGCTTAAAATAATATAGATATAACTAAGCGTGCGTTTGCCTTGCCGTTATGTCTCCTTTATCTCTCAATACTCCTTTAATATTGGAGCTAAGTATCATATCCTGTGTGTTTTATCTATCTTCCTCATTTATTTTTCACCTTTATTTCTTCTTTATCTTCCGAAATTACTAACATATCTCTACTCAACTACCTAGAATTACCTATACTCTAACACAAATATAAAAAATTATTTGACAAAATAGTAATTTTCAATATCCTTATTTATTACAATTACTATTTTCTCTCTCTATTCATCATTTCTTACTATTTTTTTTCTTTTTCTTACTCACTCTCTCTCTCACACACACACAAACACATACATATATATATATATATTAAACTCCATTGATGTGTGCTTGTGTGTGTGGAAGAGAATGACACAAAGGTTCATATTCTATAAATGGAGCAATAAAGAACAAAAACCAAAATCAAGTTCACTTGATCGTGCACAACAACAATGGAGGTGGAGGAGCCGGCGCTGGCGTCGGAGAACTTCAACTTCAACAGATGCTGCTCCTGCCCTTACATGACGTCTCCGTTTAGCCCTTAACGCTTCAACAACGTCTTCTTCAGTGCTCCCACTGGTCCCACGCGCGTCTTGTCGACCTTTTTCCCCAACAAAAACGACGATGAAAAATTGGCCCGACAATCCTTGCTTCTTCCTCTGTCCCTCTTCTCAGAGACAAAAAGCCTGGTGTCCCCAAATCCAACACTGTCGAAGAAGGGTTTCAGAATGAAGATTTTGAGGAAATGTAGAGACAATGGGCGTTGAGGTGGGAAATGATTCAGTGGAAACACTGAAAAGTAATATCTAACATGTGGCACAATGTGAACTTTCAGATCAGATGGACGGGTTTGATCTGTGGGACAATAGGCTCAGCACGGCAAAAGCACGGTAGAGGATCCGTTGCCATATTATAGATATAATATATATAATATTATAATAATATTTTATATATATACACCCCACACACACTCAACTTTATGTGTGTATATATAAAGTATAATAATAAATAATATAATAATATATTTTATTTTACAAGAATATTATATTTTATACATATAATTTATATTAATTTACTTAAAAATTATTTTAGTCCGTGAAATTATACCACCTCAATAAGTCAATACTTTAGTCATCAAAATATATAACTTTTTATATATTAATATTCATTTCTATATTTTTCCAATTATATTAATAATATTTTTAGCGTTAAAATTTAAAATAAAATAATTCAGTCCATGTTATTTACATTTTGGTCCATGGGATAAAATATATAATTCAGACCCAAAAAATATACATTTGGTCCCCTCTTGCAATATATATATGGGTAATATTTTTTGTAGTGTAAAAATTTATAAACATATTCCAACAAAAACAATAATGAAAAAAAATATGTAATTCATTCCCCAAAAAACATTATTTTTATACTTCTCAACCCGAATAAAGATTACTCATGATCTAAATCATAAAACAAATAGGTAAATTAAAAAATGCATGGGTTCGAATCTTGGGGGTCATTTTGCGAATAATATTTTGTTGTTTCACATGTCACACCTTGTCGTTTTGTATAATTTATCGTCTACTGTTTTGGGTATATGGGTAATATTTTTTGTTGTTTCATTCGACAACAAAAATTTCAGTTCAGTCCAACTTATGAATAATATTTATCAGTATAATCATATTCCAAAAATATACACTATGGTCCCTCCTGTAGTATATATATATGGATAATATTTCTGATGGTGTAAAAATTTATAAGCATATTTCAAAAACAGTAATGAGTACTCCTTACGTAATTACAGTTTGGTCCCTACTCTAACATATATATGAGTAATATTTTTTGTGGTGAAAAACTAAAAAAGCAAAATTCAAAATAGGAAAAAATTTATAATTCTCGAATCTCAAAACCTTACAGTTTGGTCACTCTTCTCATATATGTACGGATAATATTTTTTGTATTGTACACTTTTGAGAAAAAAAGTATAATTTATATAAAAAAAAATATACATATTGGTCCCTCATTCAGTATATATATGGGTAATATTTTTGGTACCGCACCTACTGAAGAACAAAATTAAGAAAAATATGTAATTCATACCCCAGAAAATATATTTTTTGGTCCCTCCTTTAGTATATATATGGGTAATATTTTTTGTAGGATAAAAATTTAAAAAAAAATTAAAAGACAGGAAACAGGAAAAATATATAATCTAATCCCCAAAAAATTACAATTCAGTACTCGAAAATTACATTTTGGTCCTTCACTCACACCTCCAATCTCCTTTTATCCAACTACTATAATCTCTTTTTATAACTTCTCCTTTAACACAAATTTTGAGGCAATCCTTTATCATACAACTTTACTAAAGTCAAAACAAATATCAAAATAACATTCTTTTATTCTCCTTTATTTTTACCATTTTTACTCCTATACAACTTTAAAATACCAATACAATTATTTCAACTCACCACAATCATCAACAAGTGTTTGGTGTAGTGGTTGGCGAGCTACACCCTAGGTGAGAGGACCCAGGTTCCTTTTCGTCTCTGCTGGCTGAATGAGATTAGTCTTCGCTTAGACCGTAACACGAAAAGGCGGGAGAAACCCGTGACATTACCAAAAAAACTCACCACAATCATTACAAACCCTTTAAAATAATTTCTCCTTTATCTCATTTTCCCAAACAGCATTTATAAAAAAAAAAACTCCTTCATGATACAAATCTTTTATCTCTTCTGTACAAACTCACCATTTCCTTTATCCTCATTTAACTGTTAACTTTAAGTCAAAGAGACCCTAAATCCAATATGCTTTGGACCAATTTAAAAAAGGCCAAAGTCCTATTTTGGTCCCCCAGTTTTGTTCAGTGTTCCAAATAGCTCACCAAGTTATTTTTCATTCCATATTGGTCCCCCAGTTATGCAAAACTTGACAAAGTTGGTCCCTCTAACAGTTTCCATCCATTTTTCTATTAAAAAAAATAAAATTGATTTTTAACTCCTAAAAGTTTAAATCTTTTGCATCAAGGACTTTTTTCTCTGTAATAGAACTAAAATGTAAAAAAGAAGAAATAATTGGGGGTTTTAATTTATTTCAAACCAAAAAACAATCCTCCTCTCTCTCACCACCACCTTTCAATTGCGTCGCCGACGGTGTGTTTCCACAAATAGAGATCGACGGCGAGAGGGTGTTGATAGGAATTGTGCCCTAGGGCCAATCCTTTTCTGTATATGTTATGAACATATGGATTAATTTATAGAGATAAATTAATGGTTTTCACATTATTAGCATGTTTACTGTGATTACGTCCATGATTAATTATACGATAATTAATCTAAATCTGTCCCTGATCGATTATTTTCGTGGGAGTGAAAATGAACTAAGATCAGCATGACCTCAGTGCATAGGGATGCACGCATGCGATGCTAGAATGAAGGTCATGGTGCAATTACGTAAGGGGTTACGAGTTGCTGGACTGACCCAGAGAGTCCTGCATGGGTTTAGTCATCAGCTTGCCTCTCTTGTACGCCTGTCACGACGCCTTAGACCTGAGGTCATCATTATTCCGGCGTTGCAGTTGTCAGACTTTGGCTTAGTCTAACGTTGCCCGTAGCAGGGTAGCCATAAGGGCTAAGTACGGGTCTGGTTGATTGCCGTGCTGAGGAATGTGGACTGACCAAGACTGGGATTTTGTTCCCCATTAAATTGGGAGATATCTTACTGGCGCCCTCGATGAGTCTGTCCAGGAAAAAGGAGTGGCCACTCAATATATGGGACTTACTCAAGGAATCGAGAAAGTAAAGGTTTGGATCATGGATGACTTTCCCGTGCCTGATCCATGACCAAGATATCGCAGAACAATAGGGTCGGTGCCTAGGAGGTACGAAGGTTAAAATCGGTTCTGGTAACGATCGATTCACTCACGTGTTTTGGGTAGTCGCGATGGCTTGCTAGAGTCCGCTCACGACTTGTAGGACATGGGGATGACCTACTGCCAACTTCACGTGGGGCCTGCCGGGTCACACACGAGCAGGATTAGAACACACCTTTTAAGGGACACGAATTAGGGTAATTCGTGGGTCACTCCGTGGCCTAATTTAAGACACAGAGGAAATGTCTGGGACATTATGTCTTGTCTTAAATTTTCTACATGATTAAATAATTGGTAAATAATTAATAGAGATTAATTATTTGCAATTTAAATATTGGGAAATAATAAATTAAATAATTCCTAAAAGTTAGGAGATTATTGATTTATAAAATTCCCTAATATTTAGTTGAGGGTGGCGCCTCATTTTATGGGGATTTAATTAATAAAAATGTTTTATTAATTAAGTCATGAATTTGAATTTGAATTTGAGATTCTAGATTTGAATTAAGATAATGGGGTAATATTTTAATTCAATAATGAGTCTAAATTCGGAATTCAAAATTTGAATTAAAGATATTATTGTAATATTTTAATTCAAAAACCTTGGGATAAAATAAGTTGGTTATGGCCTCCTTAATTTTAGGAGTTATTTTTGATTTATAAAATTCCCAATAAAAGAGGGAGATAGGCGCCTAGACTCATGGGTCCCACTTGGAAGATTTGATCTTCAAATTGTGATTCTGAGTTGGTTATTTGAATTTGAATTAAGATATTCTAGGAATATTTTAATTAGATATTCAAAGCCTAAAATATGATATTATCAGAATATCATAGATTTTATATTTATAAAATTAGTGTAATTTTAGTAAATATAAAGCCTGCAATTCGCCTAGCTCCATGACAACAAGTAGAATTGTTCATGCCTTGCACATTCTGAAACCCTAGCTCACTTTAGAGAGAGAAGTCGAATTCCTCCTTGTAGAGAGAGAAAAAATCGACACCCACCTTCCTTAGGAGAGAAGTCGATTTTCTTCTAAGGAGTTAGAAGAGTTATCGAAAGTTGTGGGTTCTACGGGTTTGAAGACAACAATAGAACAAAAGGAGTTTTGTTGCTGATTGTTGATCTGTGGCGCCATCCACCAGAGTTCAGAGAAGGAGTTCCTGAATTCAGAATCTGTAGATTGGATCCCGAGTCTCTTTGGAGAAAGAGGCGTGGAGGCTAGCACCTCGTGTTCGGGAAACTGTTCGTGTGGATCACCGGTAGAGGAAGGACGTGGAGACGGACTTCTAGACTCACCAGTATCACCAATCCGATTGAAAGCCTGAGGTATAACACTTTTCGTATCTGGTTTTAAATTCAGCTAGCGGATCTCAAGGTGGGTTTTCCTCGGGAGCGCAAGTTTTTTTTAATTTACGTTTCTTCCGCTGCGTGTTTCCCTGGGGATTTCCCAACAGGTGTGCAGGTGACAGAGACTTTGACGGTGAACGATGGTTGACAGTGAGGTGATTCGCGGAGGAGATCTTGACAGATCTCGACGGCGGAAGACGCAATCACGTGTGAGTCGTTTGTGGCCAGGAGATCGCGTCGGTAGTGGTTTTCATCGCTGATGATTGCACAGATCTGGTTGGCGGTGGACGTCAGCGGTTTTCATGGAGGTTTTCTGGCGGAGCAATGACGGAGGCGCTGGTTTCTGAGCGGAGGAGACGTTTCGCGTGACTGAGTTGATTCCGGCTCTGAGGTAATGAACAGAATTTCAGTGGCGGAGGTTTTTTGGTGTGAAATTCTGAACCTGCGCTGGGTTGTGAACGGAATTTCAATGGTGGAGGTTTGTCTGCATTTTCTGGGTTCATGAATCAGTTCATGTGCCCGTGAGAGAGGTTGAGAGAGAGATAGGGGAGTTGTTTTTTTTTTTGTTGAAATACACTAAAACCCCCCACTTATTTCTTTTTTTTTTTTTACATTTTGATTTTATTAGAAAAAAAAGGTCCTTGATGCAAAAGATTTAAACTTTTAGGTGTTAAAAATTAATTTTATCTTTTTTTTAACAAAAAAATGGATGGAAACTGTTAAAGGGACTAACTTTGCCAAGTTTTGCATAACTGGGGGACCAATATGGAACGAAAAATAACTGGGGGACCAATTTGGAACACTGAGCATAACTAGGGGACCAAAATAAGACTTTGGCCTTTAAAAAAAATATGGAAAAATTTAGGATTAATTTGAAGATAATAAAAGATATGGGATTAATTTGAAATCCACCCCAGACATAAGGGACCAATTTGAGGTTTTGGCCTAAAAAAAGAAAACACTCTCCTATATTTTCATCTCAATCGGCCTCCATCATCCTCTCTTCTTCCTCTTAGCTGCCTAATGTCGCCGAACCCCACTGTACAATGAGGATTTTGGCCTTTAGCTCGTTGGAAGTTTGATCCTGCTCGCCGTTGGTCACATCGTCGTTGGCTATTGAAGGTCAACAACACCAAACCTTCTTAGTGATTATAGACCGTTAATTTTTACCTAACCTTCTTAGTGATTATGGAATGTTAATTTTCTTTTCTTCCATTTCTGACTATGTAAATCGTGTTGAGTTACATGCTGTAATCTTCTATTCTATTTTGGGTGGATCTTGAAGTCTATTTTAGTAGTATTGTTCTCGTTTTTTTCCCCGGGACCGTTCTCAGATGGCAATTCCTTTGTGTACATTATTGTTGGTGATTTCACTCTACAAATTTCAAGTCGCGTCTCTGGGACACTGTCCTTAAGAGATATTTTGGTATCCCATTGATTGGAAACCGACACTGTCACAGGATTAAAAGAAATCTTCTTTAGTGTCGTGTTGGATTTTGTGGGCTTAATATCCGCTAATGTGGGAGTCCAATTGGCTTATGAGTTGACTCATTGGAATGTGAGTTATTTTAATTAAGTCGCACATCGGATAGTTAGTAATTAGGAGCTCTCCCATTCTCCTATAAATAGGAGTGTTTCCCCATCATTCAAGTTGCAAGCTAGTCCATGTGTTGGCTTGGGGGCTCTCATATTGAGAGAACCCATATAGTTATATTTCTCTCTCTTAGAGTTCTTCTTCCGCGATCAGTCGTGGAAATATGGCTCTACCTCTAGTAAGTTCCGCAATATGTTTTTAATACTTATCTGGATTAGTTTTATGTTTTGGGTTTTGGTTCTTGGGGATCTGAAATCCTTCATTGGTATTAGAGCTTTGTTCTCCAGGAAATTGTGATTCCAAAATGTTGTAGGGATATAATTATCCCTTTCCCAAATTTATTTTTGGGTTTATGTAAATATATGGGTTATTTATGTATAGTTGATCTCCTATTCCTTAAAATGTTTTAGGGATAGATAATATATAAAGTATATATTATCATGTGTATGTGATAAATTGTGTTTATTTGAAACTTAGGAACATGTGTAGGTTCATCATTATAATATTCATGTTCTTGATATAAACTTAGGAATATGCTTAGGTTCCCTAGTTTTAATATTTATTGTTATCTCTGGTTTGATCTTTGTGATAGGTCAAAAGTTTTAAATATTTTGTTTAGATATATTTTTGAAATAAAATATTGTCAAATCTTTTGGAATTTGAAATTTGAATATGTGTTATTTTAAATTTTCTGAAATTCAAAATTGATTTAAACCTAAATTGGAATGATTTGCCTAGATTCTCTAGAAATATTTGGACCATAATATTAATTATTATAATAATTTGTTTATTAAATAATTAATATAAAATAATAAAAATTAAAAAAAAAAAAAGAATAAAAAGGAAAACAGTGGGGATGAACACTGTTCACCTCTGGTGGCCTGAGCCGCCGCTGACGGTTGTGGGCCGGTGATACAAGACGGAGGTAGCGGCCATGTACCACCTCGAGAGGTGGTCGACCGATAACCGGGGCCGCCATGGACCACCGTAACCAGTGGATCTTCAGCTGTCGGAGCCACCAAGAACCACCATAAGTGGTGGGTCTCCGACAACGTCACGGTGGCCAGCGACGCCGTGGACCACTGTGAATGGTGGTCGGTGGTTGGGGGTTCGGCGAACGTCGCCGCCTTGGACCACCGCCAAAGTAGGCTGCCGGCGTAAATCCGGTGACCTCCGCCAACGTGTGCGGCGGAGATGTAAGCATTGACTGGTTTTGACCGGTGTCGGCTGGAGAAGTGTCGCCATTGACCGTTGATCGTTGGCTTTTATGTATGAATTTCATTCGCGCGTAACTTCTTCTCTTTAGCTTGTTTTTTCTCGGTTTTTCGAGACGAATCCAAATATAGGGAGAAACTAGGGCAAATCAGAGTCTAAGATGAGGCATATGACTATCTCTTGACTAACTCACATACATAACGGGAGAAAGGATTTAAATGGTATGCGACCGTTTGAATCAGATTAAGCGTTTCACTCGAGTAGGAGTTGGGGGCAGTTTATGGCAGATCCATAACCTCAAGAGTAAATGCTTATCCACATGGAAATTTAAATGGTATTCGACTATTTAAATGGTTGTAAGCATTTTAATCAAGTGGTAGTTCGTGGTCAAGCATGTGGCAAACTCTGATCTCCATCTTGAATGCTTACCTAGTGGGAATTCAAAAGGGATTTTGAATAGTATGTGACTGTTCTGGGAAAATTGACGAGTCATTCATAGAAAGATGTAGATATATTAGTTCTCTGTATGATGAGGCTGGTTGAGCCCACTTCTTGAATGCAGAGACTGTTTATATCTACACTCGTCTTGCATTGATTACAATTTTTTCAATAACCATGTGTTGTGTAATAGAGAACTGTGTTTAGTGTTATTGTTTAGGGTTGACTGAAAGTTGTGAACGCCTCATTTAGTGTGGGCCATTTTTGTAATATTTGAAAAATTAAAAAAAAATAAAATAAAAAGAGAAATCATAAAAGTAAAAAAAAAGGAAAGAAAAGGAAAAAAAATCAGAAAAATGAAATATTCAGAAAAACAAAAAAAGAAAGAAGTGAGAGCAAAATGGTATTTGTGTAAATAAAGAAGGCAAGGAGGGGCATTTTTGAGAGAGTGGGTTTTAAGGAGGGCTATTTGTGTCATTTTGCCCTAAAATAAGAAACCCTAATCCATAACTCTCTCATTTCCTCACATGGCCGCACTTCTCTTTCTTTTCATTCTCAATCCCACCTTGCTCTTTGCTTCATCACACGCCATTGCTTGATTTAGTCCCTGCTCTGCCAATTTCATCTTCACGTCTCTTCTGACCATGCCACAAGAAGGAAGCGCCTCGTCTTGCAAACTTGGATGGAGGTTCGCATGTTGTCTCAAGCCGAAAATCAAGGGAGATCGTGACTCAAACGAAGGAAACGACTGCAAGAGATGAGGTTTTCACTTTTTTTTTTTTAGACTAGTGGAGAGGGATGTATTTTAGTATAAATAGGCAAGGGTTCAGATGTTTAAGGGGTTTTTTTTGGCTTTGGGAAAAATCAGAAAAAGAGAGTTTGAGAGAGTTTAAGAGAAGTAGAGAAAAGACTAAAGAATCACTGTGAGTCTTGTTTCTCTTCTCTTTTCTTTTATGTTATGTAATCTTGGAATTCATTAATAAAAGATTGAATACTCATAATGTGAGAATTTGCTCTTAGTTTCCTTCTTCTTGTCTGTCAATTGTTGTGGAATCCGTTTGTGTGTGTGGATATGTTAAGGTCTATGATTTTGCTCTTATTTTAAGCATGCCTCGAAGGTTTTTGATCAACTTACCCAATGAATCCCCCAGAAGAGTATATTTGGATGAGGGTTATGAGATTTCCTCTTTGTTTTTTCTTAGTATCTACATATTTCTAGGACTATTTTGTAGTTCTCTACATGTTTCTGGGATCGTCTTGTAGTTACTCCTGCTATTTGGGATTGTTCTGTAATTTCTTACATGTTCTTAGGACTATTATGTATCTTTTTGAATGTTCTTTGGACTGTTCTGTAATTTTCGGCATACAGATGGGGACTGTTATGAAACCAATCCAACACGTTTGGGGACTGATATGCAATTATCCTCTACATGTTTCAACTAGTTTGGAGTTTCTGATTTGTTTTGGAACAAACTGCATTTAAATTAGGACTGGATTGAAAAGAGTTTTATGAGAAGTTGAAAGATTTCCAATTGACAGAGTTCCAGTGACACTTTTGCAATTATTTTCAACTCCTATCTTAGTCCTAAGCTGAAATTGTAAAAGACCCCACAATATTCTTTGTTTGTTGCATCATGATCCATTTCCTTAAAAAAAAAAAGGACTTGAATGTGATAGAAAAACTGTTTGGGGTGCGAAAATAAAGATTTCACCTTTTCCTCTCCCATTGTGCATCACGTTTCTTTCCAACTTCTTTCCCTTTTTTTTTTGTGGCTTTTCGGTTTTGTTATACATATATATATTAATTAATTTTTACTTTATTTCCTTTTCTCTCCCAATCATGTGAATAGTCTTTTATCTTCTCATATTTGAATCATTGTTTTTTTAAGATGATTAATTCAAAAACTCTAAGGCCATTTAAATTTTGAATAATTATTTTAGGGTAACCGTCCAATCGGATGGGTATCGTGGGGTGCCTAACACCTTCCCCATGATTCAAATGACTCCCAAACTCGTCTTTGGTTTAAGACTAGTTTTTTCTATTTTTGCCTTATCCTTTTTTTTCAAAATATTCTCATAAAAATAGTTTTCCAAGTTTTTCTTCAAAATTTGGTGGCCACTCCTTTTTCAAAGTCATAAACGACATATCCTCCGGGATGTCAGGTGTGACAATAGTGAAACTACAAAACCTGTAGTTGTGGATCTTCATTAGGGAGAGAAACAAAATAACGTAATGAGATTAGATATGACATTTAGGAAAGTTCAATTCCTTTTTAAGAGAAGGTATTGAAAATCTTAGGGTATGTCATACAATAGTCTGGTGGTGATGCTCGGAATACATTACCTTGCAGCACTTTTGAATGACATTGTGTATCAGTTCAAATACCATACCACCTCAAAGGCGATGTGGATCACATTCGAGAGACCGGTTTAGTGACACTGTGGCCACAAAACTGAGGCAACTTACAATCATGTTTGATGTCTCTAAGATGCGCTCTAACAAGAGAATTGAGACGCATCAAAGGGAGAAAACAAACAAGATATGGGAGTATGTGCCGTCATATAAACTCCCAACTAGTAAGTAGTAAGTTCAAACTATTACTAGATCTCTTCCCTCCTCTTAGGAGCACGTTTAGGTTATTTCCACCTCCACTGATATCATTAAATTTCTTGAATTTGATGAAATCAAACACTGCAAGGTGTTGAAGGATTAGTGGCATGAGGTTCCAAAATCCATCAAGCACATAGCCTAAGTGGCTGATGCTTCTTAGAGGACAAGGCTCCAAGAACAAGGAAGATGGGTCCAAGAGATGTGGTGTTAGGAAGAGAAAGGCTAAGTGTAAGGTAAGTAGCCTTGGTTCTAAAGAGAAGCAAGGGAGGAGAGATGGTTTTGACCATGGTCAAATTGTGTTTGTGTCAAAAAGGACATTATGCGCAAAATAGTTTGCGATGAATTTTCCTCTCACCCATGAGAATTAGTTCATGGAGTTCCGTCCTCTACCCAGTGGGAGCAGAAGTATCCTTGAGGGAACAAAGTATCAATAAAGTAATGGAGTTAGGCGCTTACAAACTCAAGTTGCGTAGCGGCCACTCTTTGTCTTTATATATGCTATGTGTTCTAGATACTTAGGGGATCTCGTTGCATGCTATCTTTTCGAGAGAACTTAGGACTTAGTGTGATCTGCATGTTCATCATGACTCTATAGTGTTAGGTTTTGATTTTATGGCAATGGTTGTGTTGTCATACACGTTGGATTACATTCACGTAGTTCAAGTAGTTGTTTTACTATGTCTTCTTTTGTGATTGATATACTTGTTTAGAACAGGCGTGTAGGATGAGTTTACTTACTGGCGGAGGAGAATTTGAGAGGACAAATTCCCAACGCCAATTTGTAAACATTTTCTTACAAACAAAGCAACTTGAAAACCATTAAGTCATTAAATCAGAAGTTCTGTCTTCATCAAATTAGTCCACGCGGACATCAGTAGTCCGACGAGTGTGTGAGGGCCAAGGCAAAGGGTCTTGTATTTTCTCACTATTGTGTGATGAAAAAGGAATAGTTAGATAGCTAACCATTCCAGACACTTCATAGCAAATTGGTTGCTTTAGGAGTAGGTTAAGTTGATAATGGCTTAGGTGGATGTCACCATCGGGGAGATGTCTTACCAAATGCCTTTTGTGCTTAACCATTTGCCCTCTAATTCTGTGAGCACGATTCCTTATGAGTGTTGGGAAATCCCGGGGCAAAACACGCAGCGGAAGAAAAACAAAACAAAAATTTTTGCGCTCCCCAGGAATTTCCCACCCTGAGACCCGCTAGTTGAATTTAAAACCAGATACGAAAAGTGTTATACCTCAAGCTTTCAATCGGCTGGTTAAACTTGGTGAGTCTGAGAAGTCCGTTTCCACGTCCTTCCTCCACCGGTAATCCACACGAACAGTTTCCCGAACACGAAGTGCTAGCCTTTTGTTTCTTTCTCCAAAGAAACCAGGGATTGAATCTACAGCTGTTGAACTCAGGAACTCCATCTCTGAATTCAGGCTAGGTGGCGCAACAATGGAGGAGGCAGCAACAAAACTCCTTTTGTTCTTCTTCTCCCAAGAACCCTAGGAACCCACTGATGGAGATTGTGCCCTAGGGTCAATCATCCTTTAGATATGT
>QANZ01003440.1:0-29920 GCA_003254925.1 Chamaecrista fasciculata
TATTTTTTTATAATTCTAAATTTTAGAATTATATATATGCCTTTAAACCATACAAAATCTATCCGTGCATATTTGTCTTTGTAAGGTTTTGAGCATACTTGGATAATCGATTCTAAGTATCCATGCGAAAATTTAGTCATGAACTCGAACTCAGATCCACGAATTGTGGGCAAATGTCACTGGAAGAGAAGATAAAATAGATTAATAGAGATCCTCTAAGCTCCAAGAACGAATTTCTCTCAATAACTTCACTCATGATTTTTGGTTTTTCTCCCTTGAGAGAAAACACTCTCAATGTGCGTGTATGTATACCGGGGAAAAATTGATTTAATACCTTCCTAAAGTAGTAAGGTAAGTGAGATGAAAACTGAACATTTTGGAATATCTTTTCCAAACTTAATCGGATTTTCAAAGATATTCCTTAATTATCTCTATCCACTTCTTATGATCACCATCCATTTAAATAATTAATTAATACTCTGAATAATAATAATTAATATTATTATCTTGATGACGGTTGAGTGGGTCAAATTCACCAAGGATGGACCCATATCCTAATAGTCTTCAATTTAATTAACAAAAGAATTACTCAAGTAACATTATCTTTTGTCATTTGAGACAAAATTATCATTAACATTAAAGTTTGCATATTATAAGATAATACTTTTGCTCTTATTGTCGTTCTCTTCCTCTTCCTATATTCTTGCCTCTTTTCTTGAGTTTCACCCACCTATTTGTTTCTCACCTCATTTTCTTTTGAATGTTAGATCTCTTCCATGTTAGACCAACAAGACATATTGCGAGTGATGCAGACAGTGTTCCACTTGTTCAACTCTTATAGATTAATAGATCGAAATATAAAGATAGGTGAAGTTATTTTCTTTCCAATTTTATATTGATTAAAACTTTACTTTAGTCTTCAAATTATAGGGTAAGATTCATTTTGGTTTGAATTTTTTTGGTTCTATTTTAGTCTTCAATTTTTTTTTCCACTTTTTCCACCGTTAATCCAAAGTTAAGTGTGATTTCGTCTTATTCTTACCATTATTTATAAGTTCAATTATTTATCTCTCATACTTGTCTAAGTGTGTTGGTAAAGAGAAAAAAAATCTTATCAATCACAAATTTATTAAAGATTTTTTTTATCGTCAATCTTAACTCTCTATGTTTGAAATAAAGACAAATTGAACGAAATTATATCTTCAACTAATGATGGAATGAAAGAGAAAGTTTGAGAATCAAGACGAAATAAAAAAATTAAGACCAAAACGAAATTTCTCCTATAATTTGATGACCACAATAAGATTTTGATCTTAAAATAGGAAAAGAAAAGTAAAACATGACAAGAGTAATTTTTTCCAAAATTTTAGAGTGAATATCAATTTGTCCCTAAACGTGACAGTCTAGCATCAATTGATTAAGTATAATGGCAGGCATAAGCAATTTTTGTTAGTAGATTGTCCACATTAAGGTTAAGGTAGCACATTGACTGCAATATGAAAGTTGATGGATACAATTGATTCTAAATAAAATTCAAAGATTAAATTGACACATACTCCAAGATTTAGAGAGAAAAATGCATTTTTTTAGTTCACAATCCACCTTGTGTTTATTATGAGAACCGCAACCAAATTTTCCATATGATCAAAATTGGTCAAAAAAAGAAAAAAGGTAAGTCTCAAATAAGACCAGGTTTTCATTAATTTATTTTGTTTCCACATTCCACTCATGTCATATAATATGTCCAAATTTGACTAGATCCATAACAATTATATTGAATTTTATCCATAGCAAGACTTGTTTGAAAAGGATGAAGGAAAAATGACCTTTGATTGAATGTGTATGATAATTTTATAATAGTTTTCTTGGTAAGAATTACATCAGCTTATCAGGTTATTTGAATTAATAAAGAGGGATGTAGAAAAAAGAAACATGAAGATAATGTTGTACCTAAATTCGGATCAAGATTAATTACTTAATTTATCCAGACAAGTGAAATGGTTAATAACAGTCAAGATTAATGACAGTCACCATTTCTGTCGACTGGTCCATTTAAATTTCCACATTTGGCCTTCTAATTTAATTTAATTCCACCAATTTGTCTCGTACGTTATAATAATATAATCAGTTTTGTTTTTGGCCAGAAAAGAATGAATATAATATAATTAGTTTGACGAGGCCTAAAGAGTCATACTGAAATTATATGGAAAAACCTACGTAGAGAAAGATACTTGAGGCCCGTTGAGGTCTCTTCGGTAGGAAGCAATTGGGGTTTACAATGTAATTGGTCCCGGATTTCAATACTTTCAAGTGTTTGGACAATTTGAGCTGCGTAAAGTGGATTACAATGTAAAGACATTTATATTAGGTAGGCTATTTTTTTTACTTTACATTCTTGATGTAATCCAAGTTTACCTAGGGAATTATGGTAGAATTCCTAATTTGCCCCTCTCACTCTCATCCCATCTTCTTCCTCTTTGATGAAACCGAGCTGGCAACAGCCGACGGCGGTGGGCGGCGGCGGACGACGGCGACAATGTCCGTGGACGGCGGCGTCGGTGGCCGTGGATAGCAGCGGGGGTGGCCGTGGACGGCGGCGATGGTGGCCTTGTGGTAATTGTGGGAAGGCCATTTTTGTCATTTTCTTTTTATATCTATTTTACTTTCCCTCCCATACCTTTTTATACCAAACACTTTCAATTTTTACCTACTTTACATTCCCTCAACTACTTTTTTTTTCCCTCACAATTTTTCCCTTGTAAAACTCTTTCTTTAGTTACCTATTTCACTACCGAACGGAGCCTGAGAGTTCTGATTGATTTTTTACTATGGTATCTATCGTTTTTATATTGAAATTTATATAATAAATTTTGTTCCACAAATCTTAATATAAAAAAAGACAAATAACAAAAAAACAGGATACTCCAACTATTTAGCTTTCTATATGAAATCATAAATTATATTTAAAGGAAATGGGGTCAAATGTTTAGGGCAAAGCAAAATAAAGATATGTTAAGATTAATTTTTTTTTGGGTAGTTGAAAATTTAGGTGAGGGGATGACGCCCCAGTTTAAGGTCAGGGCAAGTCTCGGAGCTCAATGAGCATTTATAGAGGTGCAACATTTGTCATAACTCATCATTGTCATTCTTCTAAGGCTGTTTGGTTCGGTTTAGACATCTCGATAAGGTCCAATTTCCCCAGGTTTTGGAACATTCAGCGCTAGCTCAGATTCTGGGTTCTATGTTGGAAAAAGGGCCTAGAAAGGTTTATTGTCGATTGGCTAACGGTGCTTCTAGGCATAGATAAGATTTGGAGGCTGAGGAACAAGGCAATTTGTATGCGTAAACATGTCTCCCCGCAGAAGGCTATCTTCATGACTGTTACATCCAGGGAGGTTTATCATAGCATCCTTAGTAATTTATCTGTTTATGCACCTTTTGTTTTTGATTATGTTAAGTTACCTTCTTTTATTGCGTCGGTCAGTCATGGTGGGTTGACCTTGGATGCGAGCCACTCAGATTCAAATGTGGGGCCCCATCAGTCCATGTTTTCCACTATGTAGGCTTGGTCGCCCGAGGTACGGGTCGTTTTGTTTTCTTCACTGTTTTTTATTATAATAAAATTTTGAAAGTTATAAAAAAAAAATGTATTGGTTTCCAAATTTGTAACTTTTATTACTTTTAAATTAATTTAAGGTACTTTTTATAAGACTTTTTCTTTTAGAAGTAGACATTGGGACAAGTTTTGTCATATTTAATTCCTATTTTAATTACACTCCAACATAATTTTTTTGGGGGGGGACATTCTCTAACATTACAGCAACCTAACAAACCTCATCTCTATATGCAAATCTAACCATCATGGGCCCTCCATGTCTTTATTACTTGAGAACATTTAAGAAAAATACAATAGAAACGAAAAGATAAATCAGGAGAGTTGGCTAGGTTGAGATTCTTTAATTTGTGTTTTAATTTTTAAATGATTGAAATGTGAAAAGTCCTTTATTTTTTGTGAAAAGTCATTTATGTGAAAAAATGAAATCATACTCAATTCAAATTTTTTGTTTGGTTCGTCTTCTTTATTTTTTGGACTTTAGTTTAATTAATTCAGATTCAATCCATGTTATATATCTAATTATAACAAGAGAATTTTTAATGAGAATAGTTATATTCATAAAAGTTTAAATTTAGGACTTTGTTTAAATGATATGAATCCGATTATCATTTAGATCAACCTAAATTAATATAATTTAAAATTTAAAGCATTGTTATAGAGTTTGTGTTAGAGTGATTTAGTTTAGAATTATTAATTCTAATTGACTTTTTTTTAATTACTCACTAAGTTGTATATGATGAATTATAACTATATGAATATTATTCTAAATCACTTGATCAATTCTTAATTTTCAAACTACTTGATATGGGGGGAAGGATTGAGATGTTTCGAAACCAATAATTTTGTATTGTTTTTAATTCTATCATATGTTTTTTTATTACCTTTTATAATATCATATTTTTAGAGCACATGATCAACACATGTATGTAATTAAGTGGTCAAATTATCCGTACAATAATTTTTAATTCTATCATAAGTAATTTTTGGATTCTTTGCTATACAAATGCATTGCAATATAGAGAGATAAAGAGAATGTCTCTCTCTAACTCTCTTTATCTTTCTACACTGCAATACATTTGTATTGTAGATGATCCATTTCTTATAAGATTCAAGTTTTGTCTGAGACATTTTAGTCGGGAGAAGAGTTTTATTTTATTTACGAGACCGGATATGAATAAAGATTTTTTTTTTCACTTGAATTATTCATAAAAGTAATCATATTTGAGTACTGTCAAGACCTTAGGTAGATGATAATATATATTCACCCACTTACTATATATTTTTCTTTCTTAACTCAATTTGATAGTTGAAACATCCATTGTAGTAGGTCTTTAATCCAATATTTCAAAGAATCATCCACGTTGTTGATCCTATGGGCTAGCTACACGTAAGTCATATTATATTCCTTTCCATTGTGAGCTTGCTAATTCTCATTAATTTCACATTGTGGTGTCTCAATTAGGGGAGTAATGAAAGGTACCTCATCATGTGCATGAAAACTGACTTCTCATAATCTAACACTATTCATGATGAGTTTTGAGAACATAAAAGTTTGTGACTTGATCTAGGAATTCCAGGTGATCGACTAACAAATGATTGGTTAAGAATAATAAATATTTTAACTTTTATAAATAAAGGCTTATATTTAAATGTTGTTAAAAATATTTTTTGTTAAGAAATTTTTATCTTTACTACAAGAGTTCTTGACTCTTCAAATAAAAAGTAGTCACAATTTAAATCGATAAACAGATGAATTAATAATACATATATTGTGATTAAAAAAAGAGAGATTGGGGCTTTATAATAAACAATAGCTTGTGATTGCCATGAATTAGGAGAAAGAAGTGAGGATTTTGTATAAGATGAGAAGAAACAAAGGAGATACATACATAGTATTATTGTAGTGTTGGATTCCTTCAATATTTTGTGTTTTTTTTTTCCTGAGGAAACTTATTACTTGGTCTTAAATTTATACTNCCAAACTGGACTGTTCATCTAATTTTAGGTTGAGATTAGGATTGAAATGAGATGAGATTGAGATGTCTTGCTCCCAAACAGGCCCTAAAATATACTACTTAATCCTTGAATTATCGCATTTGTTAATGATTTGGTCCCTGAATCAAATTTAGAGGCTAAAAAGTACAAATTCGGGGGCAAAATAGGATAAATTTAGTATAAATTCATAAACCAAAAAGTATAAATTAAGCTCCAATTTAGGGGTCAAATGCCATTAATTATTACAAATTTAGAGACTGAAAAGTATAAAATTAGTTCAAATTCAGAGACCAAATAGTATTAATTTAGCACAAGTTCAGATACCAAAAAATATAAAATTATTTCAAATCCAGGGATCAAATAATTGAAAATTGAAATATTTCAAAAACCATATATCTCTCATATTTCGATTATTCAGAGACTGATTAGTTGATTTAATATAAATTCAAGACTAAAAAGTAAGTTTTGTCTTTTTTTTTTTTTCACTGTGTTTTGGTAAGGAATATAACTTTCAAAAAATTAATCCTTTTCACCAGAAAAGTGAAAAGATAAAAAATCGATTTTATTAATTTCCAAATTAAGATATCAAAAGTTACTATTAAGTATCATTGTCGAACTTTCTATAAACATTTGTTCAATTTCCACACCAAACAAACAGAAACAACTATTTTCGTAGAATCCTAGTCAATTAAATTGAACAAGAAGAAGGCGTGGATACGGATGGGGTTAGGTAATAGTTTACTGTGGAAGAAAATGTTGGTTAGTGAAGGAAATAATTAAAAATGGGCTCCTTTTTATTTGTATCTTTAATTTAGAATATTATTATCATTATTAAATATGAACAATTATAATGTGAAATTGGACTAGACAAACTGTCAAGAATATTAAAAAAATACAGAAAATAACATTAGTTTGAACAGTCACTTTATTTCAATTTAAACAAACTTTTTCTATCCCAATAAATAAAATTTAATCTGATTGGATATCCAAGCTCCAAGTCCAATTCTTATATTAAAATGTATTATATATTAATGCATACATATATATAATTTATTTAATCATGTAATTAGGATTTTATTATATATAAATAAAGTATTATATATTTTGTCCAATATAAGTAAGGAGGACAAGAAGTATGATACCGGGTCATTCTATCATTATATGTATTTGTATTTATTTATCCTATCAAATTAAATACCTATATATTATATCTATTCGAAAAATTAACATTCTTATAAATTATAAGATAAGATATCATACTTCAATAATAAGATATATATATGATATTTGATACTCAATATTTGTTAACTAAAATAAAATAATTAAATTATAATAAAAATATATATAATATAATAAAATATTTATATTATAAGGTGTCGAAAACTAGTTATCTTAACTATTCGTTCATTTTAGACAAATATCGGATAGTTGAGACAATATCCATATTCATCTGATATTGGAAATTTTTTTTTACTATATATATCCTATCTGGTATTGAATATTTTTTACAAATGGATTTTAACGAATACTTTAAATATGCACCTAAATTATCACCCCTAAATATAAGATTTTTCATCATTGTATTACAAAGCATTTAACAATCTCTCTCAAGAAAGATTCAAACAAGAGTAATCAAGCTTAGTTAGTCCAGTGGTCATGTTCATTAAATCTCTTAAATAAGTGTTGGGAATTCGAATCCAGCCTTGTGCATGCAGCAATTAATTGGCCAGCGAAAGTCCCTTAAATGGAACATCGATTTGCAGATGATTAGTTCTTAGCCTGTTGGACTGGGGGATACCTTGGGTAATAAAAAAAAAATTCAAACAAGAGTTTAGTATGGAATTATTTGTTAACCAAATTTGAATTAATTATTACATTATTATTTTGTATATAATTATGGTCAAAATACTAAATTAAAAAAAGAAAAGAAAAGAAAGGCGAGATGAGCGGGGTGGGAAGGTGGGGCCAGAGAGGGAGAGTGAAGTGTGATTGTAAGTTAGAAAAGTGTGGGTGATGACACGGCACTCCATAAGGACAAGGTCACGGTTATTGTCGGTTATGGCAGTTTGCCACGTAATGCCCACGTGCTCCCCCAATCCTCATGTTTCACACGTGGTCCCCACCACCTCCCTTTGACGTTGACTCTTCCTCCCTCACCTTCCTCCTCTATTTCCTCCTACCGACAATTGAATTCTATTTATTTTATTTTCTTTTTTCTTGTAAATAATAAAATAAATGTATTGTCTTTTGTCGTTTCGGGCAATTGGATTTGATTATTCAAACTGAGTATTTCAAAATATAATAAGTAATTAATTAAATAATTAGTATCCTATAATCACGAGGCACTTCCCATGCTTCCGGTTTCCACCATCACCGCCATTAATTAATCTTTAATTTCCAACCCTACACATTACATTACACCACCTTACTAGTTCAAACTAATTTGCTTTTTTTTTTTTAAGTATTTCTGGCCCGACATATTAAGGATTAATCTTTCGTGAATCAATACTCCATTTAAGGGTTTGTCACTGACTAATTGATTACTGCATACACAAGATGGGATTCGAACCTCCGATCTTGCTTAAGCGACCTAATGAGCTCAACCACTAGACCAACCAAACTTGATTTATTTATTCTTTTAAATGTTTCTACTTGTGTAGTACCATACATATATATATATACTAGGGGCTTTGCGCGCCCTAACGGGCACGCAAATATGTATGTAAAATAAATAAGAGACTAAATTGTTAACTTAGTAAAGAAAGAGAGACCAAATAATAAATTTTCTCTTATTTTTAATTTCATAGAAGTTTTAAAATGTGGACGACCAGAAAGGGTGGAGCCATATAATATAAGATATATATATATATATGTTACTTTTAATTTATAATTATTGATATCCTAAAATTAGTATATTTAAAAAATAATTTAAATATTTAAAAGACAAAAATATAATATTCAATTTTTTTTAAAAAAATATTAAATATCATTACAGTTAATTGAGTTATTTTCTTAAAAACACAAATTAAAATTTATTAAAAAAAATCCTAATGTGATTTTGAATTTTAATTTATTGATATTCTCTCTAATTTTTGGCAGCAATAAGACTATAAAATTGAAATTAATATTATAATAAAATGGTTAAATAATTCACTATAATTACATATTTCATAATAACTCTAAAAAAAGATCGTTTGTTTTTTACTACTTTCTTTTGTCCTTTTAAAATATGGTTAACTATATGTTACTACTTAAAAAACTTACCAGTCATAATTCAAAATCTATCATTAATTCTAACATATAAATGCTCACCACTTCTATTTTTGGATGGGCTTGAACAACTTTCTAGAGTGCTCTTATAAACTATTGGATGGGGTTGGATGTAGTCACATGTTGTGTTGTTTGTACTTTTAATTAATAAAATAAAGAAAAAAAATGGAAGGAAAGTCGAACTTGGAATATATATGAATCTTGAGAGAATATTTGGTACATGCATAATTTTTTTTAGAATGTAATTCTTATTAAAAAAAATGGTTTATTTTATTCAAAATATTCTTAGAAACACTTTACAATATTTTTAGGAATATTTCATAATATTTTCAATAATATTACATTCTTACATTTTGTAGCTTCAATATTTCTATTAATATTTAATAATTCTTTAAATATCCTTTTGAGACAACTTTCTAAATAAATCTCTTACATTATATAAAAAAACATATAATTAATTATCACTCAATAGAATTATTATAGAACTATATTAACTTACAATTTTAGTTTTTATTATTAGTTTAACAAATTAATTCTTTTCAACTTTAATAATAATTTTATTATTATGTATTTAAAGCAAGGCAATATTTGAATAGTCGTCAAATATATATTCACTTACTGACTTACATTTATTTTTATCAAAAAAAATCCCAAATATGAATATGTAATATTTCAAAAACATGTTTTAAAAAATTGTATACTAAAAACTTGCTTAATCTTTCTACAACAAAGTCATTCATTTATTTTGACAATTCTAAATTTGGAGTAACTAATAAGTGTACTAAAAAAAAAGACTAATTCTTCATTGATTTATAAGTATTATAAAGAATGAAACAACTGATATAAGAATTAAAAGTTGACCATGCTAAATTTGTCTAGGATATATAGAATGAGGATAGATAGTTTTGAACCAAGTAGCAGCCACTAGCCAAACTGAAATCTAGACCAATGGATGTCATTAATTTTCTCCATTTGATCGATAACGTTTTCAAATTGAAGACCATCGTTACAATTACATCTAGGCTATTATGTTTTCTACACTTAGATTTAGATAAATATATTTTTAGTTAAAACACTTTTTTTGTTTTCAAACTTTACATAAAAAAAATTATTGGGTGAGAATTAAGTGTGAATATTTTCAAATAGCTATTAAGTATGAATATTTTCATTGTCTCTATGTGATGTGTTTGGTAGCTGTTTAAAGATTTTTCTTTATCTTGGTTTGAATTCTCATTTGCCATTAATATGTGGGGTGAGGATTTTGAAAGAGAAAATAGATAATGGAGACCACAAAGGAAAGATAGATGAGTGTTTAGGCTAAAGAGCTTCAACTATACACATTATTGCTATATATCACCCTTGCTATATTTCACCCTACTCTACAAAATATAAACTAATTAAACACCACATATATATTTAGACTCAAGTGGTGGCTAATTGTTGATCTATAATCTGCCTTAAGATTAATGGCCTCATTGGGAGGGAAAAAGGGAAAAATAATTAAAAATAGTAACTTATAAGTTATAAGTGTAAGTGTGGCAAAAGAGAAATAAATGCATTTGGAATTATCAAGTGTGGCAAAAGGAGTAATCATGTTGGATGATGTCTATGTAATAATTCAAGGCAGATTTGCTTTTGTCCTTTGGGATCCTTTCATGTTAGCTCTCAGAACTTTCACGTGAACTGCCCAAAGCCTCCCCCGCCATAATTCTTTTTTTGTTTATAAAATTTTGAATTTTTTTAAATAATCAAAACTTAATTAACCACCAACTACTTAATCTTAAGACTTGACATATGGAAAGAGCATCCTCTATTGTACAGCAAATGATCAATAATATTGTGTTATGTGTATAGAGTAATACACATGATATAATATTGTACAATGGAGGAAGACTAACATACCTTGGTTGGTCACCTTACTAGTGAGTAAGTGCCAACTCGCCCAAACGACTTCTAATGATTTACACCCCTTTTTATATGTATCTCAAGATTTTTAGGATTTTTATTTTCAGTATCTCCTTATAAAAATAAAAAATAAATTTTTTACATTTTCTTTCTCTACATTTTTCGCAGAGCATTAGAAAGAAAGGAAGAGAAAAGAAGAGAGAGAAAGAGAAAATATGAATTTTATTTATTATTATTTTATGGAATTTACATTTTCTCTCTCTCTCCCTCTACCTTTTTCTTTCTAACTCCAAAAAAATACATGAAGAAAGAAATGTTGAGAATCCAAACCCATAAAAATCATCTTCAAAATCTTAATAAGGTTAAATACTCTTCTTCTACACTTATACAATCGTTCTCTTGAAACTCTTTGATATTTGACTTAGACACCAGAAGAATTTCACAAGACCTCCCCTCTGAATTTTTCTTTTGCACGCCTTCCTGCAATATTCTCTCCAAGTTCTTCAACCCCCTTATCATACGATCCCACATATTTTAATTTGTTATGATCAAATTATTAGCTTATTTTTTTTAAAAAAATATTTTTTAGCCTTAATTTAATTGTGGAAAATAAGAGAAAGTTATTATGGTTTTGAATTGAATTTTGATATGGAATTGAAGGAAATGTTGTGTTTTGAGGTTGGTGAGCCCACAAAGAGTCCATTTGACCGTAGTGTTACTGAAATTGAGCAGACAAGGAGCAATCCCAATCGCCCTGCAATTTTCTTATTTTGTTTCAATGGAACAAGCATATGAATATATAAACCATTCATGCTTTTGTTTGGTATATATGTCCCCATGTGCCTTCTGAATCACAACCCTTTGCATTACATGATTAAAATTTAGACAAATATTGTTATGCATTTTAACATTAATATTTATATCAACTCATATTTAATAAGAATCTATGCGATTTCAAATTTTATTAACAAGGCACCTAATTTTATAATTTTAACTTTACAAGAACACAGTCTCATGATCACACGTGGATATAAATAAGTTAATATAAATGGAAGTTAGCTTTGTAGATTTTATATACAATTGAACCAATTGATTCTAAATTTGTCTTCAGATAGACATAATATAAACAAAGAGAATACTGATTTCATAGTTGTCAAATCGGGATTCGAATCGTGAATTATTAAGTTAATTTTTGAATCGTCAATCATATCGAATCGTAGAATTTAAAAATACAATGAAAAATAGTCTAAAGTATATTATATCAATGACAAAAAATTATATAAGTCTCACATAAAGTCATAAATGGCAAATCATAATAAAAAAGAACTTGTAATTCATAATTCATAACTCATAACTAAAAAACAAAGTTTAAATTAATTATCTTATAGTCCTATTCATCTAGATTAACATCACTACTGTCACTAGTATCATCATTGTCTTCGTCTAAAATGACTATTCCATCATCTTCTTCCACTTCATTACCCCCTTCATCATATATCTCCAATGTTTTGTTCACTAGTATTTTGAATTTGAATGCCGTTTTTTTAAAACTCACATAAGTTTGACTTTGAAATTATGCTATGTTGTTACTGCTTTAGTGTTTTAACATTTTTTTTTGGTAATCAGCCTTTTTTTTTTAACATTGCAGCCTTTGTTTTACTATACTTTTCTGAATCATCGGAATCGTTCGATTTGCGATTCCTGTGCGAATCGTAGGATTCCAATAAGTATCACATCGATTTAGGGCATCAAAGGATTCATTCAAGATACGTATCGTTTTGATGCCGAATCGAATCAAATCATAGGATTCTAATAATTATGTGTGATTGTATTCTGAAAGTTCAGAAGTATGAAAGGAAGAAATTAAAGTGGGTAGACAAACACACTCCGGGCTCTAATAAATTTGATTACTTTAGCAACACCCAATTACCTTTTTGATTAAAGACTAGTTTAATGTTTAATAAAATTCAACTGATTGCCAAATGGATAAGGTTCTAAAAATTGAATCCGAGTTATCCCAATTTGAGAAGCATGCCTACTTTTCTAGAAAATGAAGAAGAAAACAAAACCATTTTGATTTTTTCCCTTTATCTTTCTTTTCCCAATTTTGCATCTTGGTAGCTAGTTTATATATGAGAGATTAACTTTTGTCAAATAAGATTAAAATTTTATTTCATTCATTTATAAAGTATTTTTTAAAATGGTGTTTCTAAATTTTATCTGTCAGTTTATCTCTTATTTTATTTTATTATCCAATGTTGATTGTTTTTGAGATTTTGACAAAATTAATGACATCGATAATGTGATATACATATATAAGTAATCTACAACTTTTGGATTATAGTGAAAAATTAAAAACTAACAACATTACATCATTAACTAATTAATAACAATGCCATCAAGTCATCAACAATTCACAATATTTCATCATTGATTAAGAATGTTATATCATCAATTAATGATGTCATGTCCTTGAGTCAATTAAAAATTAACCAAATGTTAGAGTTCGATTAGTGACTTTGGGTATGAAGTAACATTAAATATTTGGATTAATTAGTTATTTCATCCATCAAAGTACCCGTAAGTGAACAAGAAGATTAATTACTGTTATTGATGTTATCGATGGTAGATGTGTTGAGTAATATTAGATAACACTTATTTACCCAAAAAAAAAAAATAGTCGAAGGAACAAAAATTGAGAATATAAGGACTCATTAATACTCTCTCCGGTTCTATATATCTGATTTTTAAGGTAAATGCACACAGATTAAGTAAATGATTAGTTCACCTAAAATAAAGAGAAAAATGAGATAAAAAGACTAAATTATCCCTATTAAATTACTTGGGAAATGTTTATTCATTTATGACTCTACTATATATAATAGGGATAGAATAGTAAAAAATAATTAATGTTCTTTTGAATTTGTAAAACATCAAATATTTTGGAACAAAAAATGTTCTCCAAAACATTAGATATATATAGAACCGGAGGAAGTTCTAGACTTCCTGAGTGATTAGAGATACATAAGTATTTTTATAAAAATTCATTCACAATAAAAATATGTCCTAACTAATGGATTTTTAGGATTCAATTATGATAAACTTTGATAAGACAAATGAGATTCTAATATCTTCTATAATTTGAAATAAAACATTGGTAAAAGCATTTTTTGGGTTTCCAATTAAATTTTATATTAATTGTAACATAAAGTTTGTTTATTGTTAATTTTGTTTCTAGAATTTAACATTTTAGTCACTTTTTATCTTATGTACTGTGTACTAACTCCACGTAACTTATGACACATAACATAAAATTATTGAAAATAAAATTTGAGCTCAAATTGAAAATCACGTAGAGTTTATTGTCAATTTATTGAACGGAAACAGTGCAAATAATAAAATTGATTAAGATGTGAAACTTTAAAAAACAAAACTAATAGTAAATAATTTTTTAAGATAAAATTAAAAATTAATATAATTTTTTTAAAAAATAGTTTTTCAGGTAAAATATTTTAGGTCAAATGTTCATTTTGATCTATTCTCTTTGATTCAAAGTTCATTTTGGTCCATATAATTCAAAAAGTTCAAATTAATCCATTATCTATACAATTTTTGATAATGTGACACTTGATTTAGCGTCTCCCTTTCTCATATCGGTCCCTTTTCCTCTCATGCATGACACTTTTAAACGAAATAAGCTTTTTTTTTTTTTTAAAGACTGGAGATATGCAAATTTTATTTATAATCAAATATACTACTCTTTCCCCGCCACTTTTTTTTTAAAAATATCACACAAGAGAGAGAAAAGCCATGTCAGATATTACATAATCAAAAATGGAGAAAAGGGATGGAACTTAATGATAGAATCATTTTAATCAAGTTGCATAAATAATGGATTAATTCAAGCTTTTTGAAAGATGATGGACCAAAATAAGCTTGAAAATAAAGAGAATAGATCAAAATGAATATTCCAGCAAGATTTTAATATGATAAAGAAGGATGAAGAGTAACTTGAAATTTGAAGCAAGAAGGATGATGATGATGAGTAAGAGTGACGTGGAGGTGGGGCAGCATAGAGCACGAGGTCACATGGTGTGCCATAGACTCATATAGAGAGAGGAAAGAGGAAAGAGGAAAGAGCATAAAATCTTCAACTGTGAGATAAGGGTTAGGTATGGTAGTTAGAAAGTCCAATGTCACTCTCATCTCTCTCTCTCTTTGGGACCATCCTCTAACATAAACAATGCAACACCTCTCTCTCCATTTCTCCTCTCTTTCCTCTTTTTTTTCTTTTTTATTTATCATGAAAAGTTTGTTATGTTTGAAAATTTTTCAGGAGAATTTATATATTACCTATAAAATAAGACACTCACAAAAGATTTGAATTTCTATTCTTATAAATTAAATAAGAGACCAAACCTTAATCAAGCATGCCACTTGTTAGGGGTTTATTTGAATACTATGAGGGGGAAGGGAGGGAAGAGATTGAAGGGGAAGAGGAGGGAAGCGCTCCCCTTTGTTTGGTGAAATAACTCCTCATCCAAAATACTCTAATTTGAGATATTTGTAATTTGTGAAGTAAGGTTGAGGGAACGGGATTATAAGTTAAATCCTCAATCTCTTCCCCTCCGATCGACAACTCTCCAAATAAGGGGAAAATGTCTCAAACCTCTCCACTCCCATTCTCTTCTCTCTCAGTATCCTCAATCCAAACCTAACCTCTCTCTCGGTCTCCACGTCACTAATTTTTCTCCTTCTTGTTGGAAATGAGCTAATTTGATTGGGTTTTGCTATAAAAAAAAAACTCTAATAGCCTTATTTTTTTGAATTTTTTTTATTTCTATCTCTCTTCTCTTTTATTTCTTTTTAAATTTTAAGTCATCATTTCAATATTTGTGCCAAAATCAAGAGAAAAATATAATAGATGGGACTATTTTTATAACAAAATTCATTTGACTTACGTGAGTAAATTTATGGCGAAATTGTATGTTAAATGATCTAACTTATATAATTGCGTAGTCTCATAAGTGATTTATATTTAGTTTATTATTATTGTTAAGATTATACATTTTGGTAAGATACAAATTTCAATATTTAAATTTGGACTTTTATTGTTTTTTTTTCATAGATACATATAAATACAATAATAATGAGTTGAGGAGGTATATTCGAGACTCTTAGTTAAGAGGGTGAGAGAAAATTGATTTATCTTTATAAATTTAAATTCAATATAGTTAATGTTTTATGTTTTTGAGGTGAAAATAGATTACATATTTACATTGACCTTAGATATGTACTCTCGTCTGGACTTGGAAGAACTTCGTTCAGCTCTTTGGGATGAGTTCAATCTAATTCTTGAGCAAGAGGAGATGCTTTGGTTTCAGAAATCTAGATGTAATTGGCTTTCTTTTGGAGATCGTAACACAAAGTTTTTCCATGCCTCAACCATTATTAGAAGAAAGAAGAATAAAATCCAGGCTTTAAAAGATTCTAATGGTGATTGGGTTGGTGATCAGGATGCTTTGAAGACTATGGCGGTCAATTTCTACGCTAACCTCTTCTCTCAAGATGCCTACATGCGGAATAGTGATTTGTCTTGTATCCGTAGCTATGCGCTTTCTTTGAGGGATGTCATGGATATTGAAAGACCTCTTTGTAATACTGAGATTAAGGAAGCTCTGTTTAGTATGGGGCCTTTTAAAGCCCCGGGAAGTGACGGGCTTCATGCTATTTTCTTTCAGAGCCAGTGGGATGTGATCAGTGATTCTGTCTGTAGTTTTGTGAAGAAAGTTTTTGCTGAGCCTGATACTATCAGAGAGGTTAATCAAACTATTCTGGTGCTTATTCCTAAGTGTGAGAACCCGGAAACTTTGAAGGAGATGCGGCCTATTTCTCTGTGCAACGTTATTTACAAATTAGTCACGAAAGTTATTGCTAATCGTCTGAAATCTCATTTGGAGAAGATTATTTCGCCAACCCAGTGTGCCTTTATAAGGGGTCGGCATAGTAGTGATAATATTATCATTTCTCAAGAGGTTATTCACTCTATGAGACAGATGAAAGGACAAAAAGGCTTTATGGCTATAAAGATTGACTTTGAAAAGGCTTATGATCGTTTGGACTGGGGTTTTTTGCACGAAACTCTAGGGAGTATTGGGCTTAGTTCTTGGTTTGTTGATGTTATCATGGCCTGTGTTTCTACTTCTGACATGAGGATTCTCTGGAATGGTAGCCTTACTAATTCTTTTGCCCCTTCTCGTGGAGTTAGACAGGGGGACCCGCTGTCTCCGTATCTCTTCGTTTTATGTATGGAAAGACTTTCAAGACTTATTTCTATGGCTGTGGAGAATAAGACTTGGAGTCCTATACGTCTTACAAGGAAGGGGCCGGCGATCTCCCATTTGTTTTTTGCCGATGACTTGATCCTCTTTACGGAGGCCAGTTTGGAGCAAGTGGAGGTGATTAATAATGTTCTGAATCAGTTTTGCAAGAGCTCTGGGCAAAAGGTGAATGCTGACAAGACTAGAATCTTTTTCTCCAAAAATGTCCATCATTCTAGATGTGCTCAAATTAGTGGCGAGTTGGGGTTTACGATTACGGCTGATTTGGGTAAGTATCTGGGAGCTCCCATTCATCATGGGCGGGTGTCTAAAAATACTTATAAATTTTTGTTAGAGAAGGTGCAAAGGCGCCTTTCTAGTTGGAAAGCTAGTACTCTCAATCTCACTGGTCGGGCTGTGCTTGTTAATTCCATGATTCATGCCATCCCTTCGTACTCGATGCAGACAGCGTTCTTACCTTCTAGTGTGCTCAAGGATGTGGAGAAGGCTGCTCGGAATTTTTTATGGGGAAGCACTGATGTCAAGAGGAAGATGCACTTGATTTCTTGGGAACGTGTTTGCTCTCCTAAAGTTATTGGCGGACTTGGAGTTAGAAACTTGAAGCGCAGCAATGATGCCCACATGTTGAAACTTGCTTGGGAGCTCACCAAGAATAATGGGAAACTCTGGGTTCAGGTGCTTCGTGATAAGTATAAATGTGGCACTGGGATTGTTCCGATTGTCAAGCGGAAGCAAAATAGTTCTAATGTGTGGAGAGGAATTACACACGTTTGGGATTTCTTTTTGAAGGGGTTAACGTGGAGGATTGGAGATGGTCGTTCAGTTCGTTTCTGGCAGGATTCCTGGATTGCTGGTTGTCATTCTCTTGAAGGTGAGATTAGTTTGTCTTTGTCTAGCAACATGAGAGAGGCGAAAGTGTGTGACTTGGTTATGCCTAATGGAAGTTGGAATATCAGCATCATTAAAAATTATATACCTCCGCTGTTGGCGGATCAGATCCTGCTTGTTTCGCCCCCTCGGGTTGACAACGGGTGTGATACGGTGGCTTAGAATAGTTCTGCTAATGGTCTTTTTACTGTGAAGTCTGCATATGAAGGTATGACGACTTTTTTTGACAGAGAGCATATGGGAACCTGGAAGAAGCTTTGGAAGTGGGATGGGATTCCGAAAATTCGAACCTTTATGTGGCTTTTACTGCACAATCGAATTCCTACCAGAAGCTTGCTGTTTAGAAGACACATTATTCATTCTAGTTTGTGCGTGTTTAACTGTGGCTTGGAAGAAGATCCTGTTCATTGCCTCCGGGACTGTCATGTGGCGAAAGGGGTATGGATGTGGTTTATTAAAGACTCACTTACGACGGATTTCTTTGCTCTGACAGCTGAGGAGTGGATTCTTAGGAATTTTCATGATGACTGGGGCAAGGATGGCGTGTACTCAATTCCTTGGTTCATCATCTTCGGGTACGTCATTTGGAATCTGTGGAAAAACCGATGCGCTGTCCTTCATGGATCGAATAATACTGGTATTCCTGGACTGATATCTCGGTGTCTGGCCAACTTGAGAGATTACACCAGTGGAAGCAGCTTCATGCAGCACAAGACGAAGAGCAGGGACAAAATTTTTGTTACTTGGAGACACCCGATTCAGGGGAGTCTTAAATTTAACACTGACGGGTCTCGCTGGAGTGATGGCAACGCGGCGGGGGGAGGAGTCCTGCGTGACGGGTCTGGCTCTTGGATCGTTGGTTTTGCTCACAACCTTGGTCCTGTTTCTATCACTCATGCTGAACTTCAGTCCATTTATGATGCCATTTGCATTGCTAAGCGTTTGGAGGTTGCCAACTTGTTTGTGGAGTCAGACTCCAAAGTTGCTGTTGCTTTAATAACTGATGGTGTGAATGCTGAGCACCCCTTTGCTGGCTTAGTACAGCACATAAGGAAGCTGATTTCAGATGAAGGTTGGATGTGTCAGGTTAACCATGTGTTTAGAGAAGCTAATGGTGTTGCTGATTGGCTTGCTAATTATGCTCACTCTTTGCCAAAAGAGATCGTTGAATTTAGTAGCTGTCCTCCTGGTTGTGTCTCCCGTTTTGTTGCGGATATGAGTGGGGTTTGCTTTCCCCGTCTCGTTTGCTCTTAGCTTTGGGCTTTGTCTTGTGTAACCAAAAAAAAAAAAAACTACGTTGAATTGTTGGTCTTTTTTCTAAATTTAAATTCATCTTTTTTCTATATATTATTTTTTTTGCATTTTCTGTAATTATTTGTTGGGAAATACTTTGAATTTTGATAGGTTAAAATTTCAAGTAAGTCAAGAGCTAGATTGTGAATCTAGTTGGCTAAAATGATAAATCATGTCTACTCATTTAACTTCTTATTTTAATTTTTATAAAATACTTATTTTTTCAATTGCTCCAATTATTATTAATATTTAGTCATATGTTATAATTTTTTATTTCTCTTAATTTTGATAGGTAATTTTATGAGTTAAAAAATAAAAATTATCATACCATGCGTATACAACACATATTAAGCTACATTATATATTGAAAAAAATATGGAAGGAATAATTATGGACTTTAGAGACTTAATTAATTAGTCATTTAAGAGTTATATAATTTAAAAAATAGAAAACATACAAAAGTGAGTTAAATGAATTAATTCATCTAACTTGCATGTTAGATTTTTTGACCTAACTAGCAGGTTTGGAAAAAGCTACTTCCTAAAAAATTTGTCCACAAATTTTTTTTCCTTCATTATCAAAATGTAATATTTGATGTGATTGAATTCTTTTCTATTTTTGGAAAAAGATGTGACTATTTTTTATGCACAAAGGACACGTGTTGAGACATACCAGAATGCATATGTCCTATGGTGCATATTTTTAAATCGATTGTCACATTTAGATCATAGAATAAGAAAACATTTTTGGGATTTTGATATTTGAATTATAAAATCCACGAGTTAAGTGGGATGTGTCACTTTTGATTGTTTTTAAGTGAGCTATTTATTTAATCCGATCCATCAAGTTAATAAGTTAAATTAGCCAATTCAATCAATTTGATCAGCTCAATACTACTACTTATATCTTCTTCATGAATCTCTCATGTTATTTATAATTATTTTTATTGATATTTTGAGTTATTTGAATTTTACACTTCTCTTGTTCTTCAATCTTCCAGGTCTATTTAATTATAAAGTGGCCTGCGAAATTCCCTTTTCACTTTTTGGATATTACAATAATTAACATGATTTTAAAAGCAAGAATAAAATCACAATAATAATCACCGGGCTTTCGTCATCTTTAAGATAATCCAGGCCACACATAAATTAAAAGAAATATATACAATGGTTTATGTGATGGTGGATATTAATAAGTGTGTTACTTTTTTAACAACAAACAGTTCAATAATATATTGTATTATTCATCTTACTATTATATATTGGCCATTAATTCAACAAAACTATATATAATTTTTAAGACTACTAAATTAGATATGGTTAATTAGAGTTTGTAATATTATATAGGTTTAATTATTCTATTAATTAATTTTTAATATTTACATCAATTTTTTTAATTAAGTCTCTATAATTTTGATTTTTGTAGTTAGATCTTTATACTTTTAATTTATTTATAATGAAAATATTATCATTATATAATAACATCATTTCATCTCTGATAAGGTATGGGTCGAGCTAACTTAAAAGCTTACCATGCTCAGAAGGACCATTCCATATATAACACCACTCGTTTGTATAGGCTCGCTCTGCTTCACTCCTAGCCACCATTCCATATATAACACCACTCGTTTGTATAAGGCTCGCTCTGCTTCACTCCTAGCCACCACTGTTTGATCCATCTCTTTGTCACTATCACAACGGTTAGAGCAAACATAGTGCGCACTCCACTAACGGTATAGGATAAGGTAGGGGACCACCCTACCTAACAACTCTATCATACGGACGCTCTATGTTGGATTTTATGGGTTAAATATCCGCCCATGTGGGAGTCTAATTGGGTTATGGGTTGATCCATTGGAATGTAGGCTATTTTACTTAAGTCCCACATCGGATAGTTTACTTTTGGGAGCTCTCCCTTTCTCCTATAAATAGGTGTGATTCCTCATCATAAGTTAGCTTAGTCCATGTGTTGGCTTGGGGGCTCTCATATTGAGAGAACCCATATAGTTATATTTCTCTCTCTTAGAGTTTTTCTTCCACGATCAGTCGTGGAAACATGGCTCCAGCTCTACTAGGTAGAGTCACACCGTTTGGTGAAGTTCGTGATGAGGAGATCAACATTTGGAGATCAATCTTGGTGGAACAGAGGCGTTAGCAAGATTTAGAATTTTAGCAATGGCATCAAGGTTAGTAAGTTTCGCAATATATTTTTAATACTTGCCTGGATTAGTTTTATGTTTCGGATTTCGGTTCTTGAGGATCCAAAATCCTTCACTCTATAAATGGGAGGTTTCATCAGGTAACACACATACTGAATTCTACTTATCGTTATTCTGCCGATTCGGTAACTTGGGCATCAGAGGCTCATCTGGAGACTTAAACCCCACTTAAGTGCATTGTATGTAGGACTCAAGGACGAGTGGAGAATCATCAATCTCTTAACAATTGATGCGGTAAATAAAAATGTTAATTAAATATATATTAAATATCTTAGAAGCATTTTAATAGATAAAATTGTATAAAGTTTTGCATTAAATTTAATTTACATAAGAGAGTTCTTTTAAGAAAAAGTTATAATACTTTCGTTAATTTCTATATTTAGAAGATGCAAAAAAATTTTGTTTCTTACATGTATCTTAGGCAATCATATATATTTGAGACATTGTTAGACATCTCATTCAATGAAGATTCAAATCTAAATTTAAACTTGAACAGTTGAACTCATCGCTTGATATAGTTCGAATGTGTGTGTATATATATATATATAAATAAATGAATTGAAAACATAATAAAATGTCTTAAAATATCTTTGATATTTTGACAATAAATAACTATTGCAATATGTGTAGTTTTCAACGAAACATCTTTTAAATAAATTAATATCATATACATTGTACAAAGTCACTCAATTCTCAATTGAATAAATGAAGAAGAACCAAAGTCTAACATCATGTGACAATTGATGAAACATATTTGTATGTTTCCAATTTTGATCGCCTAAATTAAAGGCTTTGCCTTTTTGCGAAGGTAATGAAAGAAGAAATGACAAATCTGAAGAGCATGCTGCATGTTTTGCATAAATCTCACGCTGATCTTTACAAAAAGAAAGTCTATTATTACTTACTTGGCTATATATAAAATTGTAGCTACCCTATTCGCTATGATGCTTTATACAGAGCATCAATGAGACTTGGGCTCACCTACTCTTATCATTAATTACTTCATTAAGTTTCTTATCCATCTAATCAACTGGTTTTACAATGTGATTTCCCCCNTGAAAAAATTTATATAAAATTCTTCATATATATGTTTGTCAAGACCTTTTAATGAGAATATGAAAATTATATTTATGTATTTAGTTTTTTTTTTGTTGGTTGAGAAAAAAGTTAGTGAGCTGCATTGCGGATTGGGCCTAAAATTTCCGTTTTCATTTGTCCAGAATTCAATTTCTAGTTGTGTGGCTGGTGTTAATTGTTTGAATATTTCAATAAAATTGACAAAATTAATAAAAAATAGAATAAAATAAAAAATAGTTTTAGAATCCAAATAAAAATTATCTCATAGTTTGAGGACCAAAATGGGATTTTAACCATAAAAATATCAATCTAAATAATTTAAAAAAGATTTTAACTGAGTTAAAAATATCCTTGTCATCATGCATGATGGATCATTGGATCTAATGTCATTCAACACATACAAGTGATACAACAGACACCACACCAAGTAGAGGGATAGTGAAAGAGCAAAGCCTGAATAGAACACAATGGGCCTCCACGGAAGTATGCATAACTATATACAAACCAAAAGCATTATTTAAAATTATTCGTCATGATTTGATTTGATATATATGTGATATAGGATTTTGCTATTACATACCAAGAGTTAGAGAGACATTTTATGTTTGAGTCTATTTTTCTTTTCATTTTGTTTGTATAGGAGTAGTTAGAGGAGAGAAATCAGCTAAAAATAATAGGATGTTTAACAACTCTAATAATTCTCTAAACCAAAATATTTTTTTATAGGAGATAATTACAGTTTGGATTGGATTAAGATGAACGTATGTTGTTGATATGGAATAGCTATATCCCTCAAGGAAGACTATCAAGAAATAATTAGACCATTTAAAGAAGACCTATAAAGGAATAGCCAGACCCCATTTCTTGGGGACTAATGAGAAGGAATACCAAGACCGACCCCTTTCTTAGGATCGATCCAAGCCTTCCCACTTGGGTCGCTTCAAGCCCAAGTAAGATGACTCAAATGCCCTTCGAGGGTTTTATATAAACTTTCTTTTAGATATGCTCTAATCCTAATCTTTTTAGTCTCTCTTATACCAGCTAGCTATATATGATACTAATTAACTTGGGTGTCAGAGTTTCATTGTGGAAGCTTCCTCCCCAATTAAGTTAACCCTTGCAAATATTGAAGACATGGAGCTCGACCGAAGATCTCATGACTTATCAATTGCTTCTATTCATAATTTTAGATTATTGGGTGGGTTGTAAAAAAAATAAAATAAAGATATTTACAATAATTCAAATAAAGTTAAAACTAGGTTGCTTCCACCTCGATCATAATATTAGATGGTAAGTTAGATTGTAAAAAAATTTAAAATCAATTCAAAGCAAATATTACTAGATTAAATTGTGTGAGTTGGCGGGCTAATCGATCTAGTTATTATAATTTATTGAACATAAATACAATTTACAAGCAACAAGTTTAATATATAATACTTTCTAACCACTTATCAATTATTGCTAACATACAAATACAAGTATAATTATTATTTTGTATATGATGAAATTAAAACAATGAATATTGATACATATTTTCATAAGTCTATAGTTTCAAATTTTTAATAATTAGGGTTATTGATGAATTCATAACAAAATAAATGTATAATAACAAGTGAGTTGACAATTTGAGTCAAAATTATATTGAACGGGCTCAATCAAACTAAAATCCGCAACTAATTATACTTTAAGTGAGATGACCCAAGTTCGATATTTAGAGTTGATATTGTTAGAATGACTCTAAACAATTTCCCTACGTATTGAGATTTGAATGAGATTAGTCTTTACTTAGTTCGTTACACGGATAAACAGCAAATACCTATGATTAATAAAAAAAAACCACAACTTAATCAATTGATTCAATTCAAATCTGGTATAATTTTTTGTTAATTCAAATCGATCAACTCGCAACTTAATCTTAACCAACTCTATTTGTACGTGTTAGTTTTATCGGGTTGGTAGATTGAACCAACTAATTGAATAGTGAATACCTATATACATATTTGATAGGGATAGGGATGAGATATATAATACGTAAGACATTGTGAACTTGTGATATATATATATATATATATATATATATATATATTTGAAGAATAGGGTTTGGATGACACTTGCCAGCAGCCAACGTGAAAGGAAGGGAAATTAAAGGCCATGAATTGAAGAATTGAATGAGCAAGAATTAGGATATACGTCAAAGCACGCCATTCTTCTCTTATTCGTTTTCCTTTCATTTTCTTTCATTTGTTTTTAGTTAAAATTCGTTGTTTGAAAAAATAAATAGAGGAGCAAAGGAACACGTGGCACAACGTGGGATACAAAATCACCACAAACATATCACTCTGTCCTTGTGTTGTGTGACCTGTGTCTGACAAGGAGAGAAAGAAATAAAGGCACACATTATTCAAATCAAATCCTTAATTACTTTATATTTATTAATTTCTCGTGGTCTCCATCTTTGTATAGCACTATAGCTCTTTGACTTGGATTCAACTTTAGTGTTTATGTTTGGTGTCTTGATTTAATGGGTACGTAGTACATATTTTGATTTTTGAAGAGCTCATTTTTCTCTAAATTAGTAAGAAAACATGTCTAATATATAATAATAGGTCAAAGTATAAATTTGGTTTCATATATTTTACTCAGTTCTCAATTTAGTCTTGTATTTTTTCATTACACTTTTAGTTTCATATATTTGGGCCAGGTACAGAATTGATTTCATATATTTTTTTGTTGCAGATTTAGTCCTATATCTTTTGATCAAATTTTAGAATTAATCTCATATCTTTGCAAAAGATTCTACTATTACTGCCATCTTACTCAAAGATATGAGACCAATTCTGCACTTGACTCAAAGATATATGATGAAATATACACTTGACTTAAAGATATGTGATCAAATCTACACTTGATTTTTGAAGAGCTTATCTTTCTCTAAATTAGTAAGAAAACATGTCTAATATATAATAATAGGTCAAAGTATAAATTTGGTTTCATATATTTTGCCCAATTTTCAATTTAGTCCCATACTTTTTTTATTACACGTTTGGTCCTATATCTTTGGATCAGGTATAAAATTGATCTCGTATTTTTTTGTTGTTGTAGATTTAGTCCCATATCTTTTGATCGAGTTATAGAATTGGTCTCATATCTTTACAAAAGATTCTACTGTTAGTCTCACCTTACTCAAAGGCATAGGACCAATTCTGCACTTGACTAATAGATATGTGACCATATCTGCAACAAAAAAAGATCGATATAAGACCAATTTTGCACTTAATCTAAAGATATGAGACATAAAATGCAATAAAAAAATGCAAGATCAAATTGGGACTGAACAAAAGATATGAAACCAAATCTATACTTTGGCCTATATAATTTTTTTTTTAATTTTTTATTTAAAGGTTTATAAGAGAGAGAGAGAGAAGGGTAGAATTCTGAAAGCTTCACCTTAATAATAATAGTGAAAATAATTATAGGGATGAATATTTTTTTTTACTACACATTATAGGGATGAATATTGAGATTTGATTATTTAGGTCTGAAATTTGTGTGAAAGAGTAATCCTTTTCATATTCTCTTTCATAATTTTCTTCAAACTATCTAAAGTCGATCTATCGATCATTTTCTCATTTTCTCATTTTATTTTTATATTTTATTTTTAGTTATTTTAAAGAAATAATAAAAGTTATAAATGTCAATAGTCTTAGAATCACATAATATCTATTATTAACCTTCAACTTATAATATATTCAACAACAATATTAAATTAATTATAATGGCATACATCTTTAACACAAGATTGATCAAGTTGTTTCTTTAACATGAAAATAAGGTGGTTTTTTATTTTGCTCCTTTCAAACACAGAGATTGACATATCTGAATATAGTTTCCTATGGTGTTGAGAAATCATTGAAGATACACAAGAATATTCTCTATCATATTTGGTGGTTTGCCACATATTAAACGATTATCTAAATCATGCCCTCACTTAAATCCATAGTTTAAACACTCCCCACATGGATTGTTGTAGATTTTGAAACTTTAAAATTGTGATGTTCCTTAATACACCACATTTTGTATCAATATCAAACTTTTTCGGTCTTGGAAAATCAATCACTTTCCTATATATATTAGATCCTTATACGCACAATTCAAATGCGTATGGGATTTCATTATCAAATAATGTTGCCTCTAGATAGATCTCAGACAAAAGAAGATGCAAATGAAAAATAAATGGCATATTTTGCATGGCATCTACACTAAGATCATTATTACCCTCATCACCATTAATTGTTGTCCCCATTTTGTTAATCTTCATCTATATCTTCAATTTCTTCTTATGGGTATACACAAACCCTTCATCATAAGCCGATCTTGTTTAAGAGATCGATATATCAAAAGCCTCATTTACTGTTAGATATTATTATAAAATTAATATAATTACAATTCATACTTTAACTATAATTTAATATATGAACGTTGGTATGTGCAAAGCCTTGGGATTTATGGAGATTAAAAGCAATTAAAAAGCATGAATGCTATATGTGAAGCAACGGCCACATTAGGGAGATTAAAAGGAATTTAAAAACTTGAACATATGATCAATATAAATATGTATGTGCGGCAGTAGGTGATGTAGAAGGATGCTTATGGTGAAAAATAAACTAAGATACATACATGTAGTTTTATATATTTGGATAGAGAAAAATGGTGTGGGAGTGAGAGTCCTATCTATCACCTTTGTGCAGAGGTGATAGTTCAAACAGGCGAGTACTGGGCTGTTGTATCCTGGAGGTAACACGTCAGTGTACCCAATGCACCGGGTGATATGACTAAATCAACTCGTGGGAGGCGTGAAATTACCTTAAAGAAAGCGAGATATCCGTGCCTCAGCCCAGGACCACGCATTTTGTTTTACTAACAATTTTATCTTGTTTTAGTGTTTCTCTTGTTTTCAGGTAGCAACTCCAACATTTACAACTTATTCTACAAAAAGTTGTTCATGACTAGGGTTAACAATTTATGCAAGTTACGTTCCTCAATTATTTCTACTTATTCATATAAAATTTACAGTTTCAATTCAAACATTAACCTCCATGAGATTCAATACAGTTGATGTTCACTAAATTTTATTTGATTTTGAATCATAATTTGAATCATAATTTGACAATATCGTAGTTTAACTCTATTGATATGTTTATCATCATATGATTAAATTGAAAAAAAGATTATATAAGAAACAATACGAGAAATAACTTTTAGGCCAAAGTGCAATTTTGGTGGGTCTCATAATTTTTACTCAGGTTTTAATTTGGTTTCATGATTTTTTTGTTGAATTTTTAGTCTCATATATTTTGTTTAGGTTGCAGATTTGGTCCCATATTTTTAGGTCATGTGAGATTGATGATGAATGTTTTTTTTATAAAGACATGAGACCAATTCTATAACCTAACCAAAAGTTGTGAGATCAAAAGTAATACAAGACCAAATATACAATGAAAAAAATATGAGATCAAAATACAACAAAAAAAAAAAGTTGAGACTAAAATCACACTTTAACCTCACTTTTATATACTGAAAAACAAGTAGAATTCCAAGTTATAACTATATATATATATATATATATATATATATATATGATCATATACCATTAATTACCAAATTATAACTTTAAGACATATTCCAATTTGCATTTTCTGCATAGACTGGCTTTGTCATGTTTATATGTTTTTTTTTCTTTCATTTTTTTTGTATTGTCAAATTTTCATTACACGTGTACGTCTCATCTATGCCAAGACCTTGCTGATCATTGCTGTGATTACAAAATCGATTATTATTGAAATTATCTTTGTATAATATTGAACTAAATATATTTTAAACTATATCTTTTTATTGTAAATTTATAATTTAATTTATTATAATTTAGTCTTTTACAAGACTGAGTTGTACGTATAACAATAAAATAATAATAGAAAGACTAATTTGTAAGGAAGTATAAGTTTTCAAAATTAAATTGAGTATTTCAAAAAACTAAAGATTAAACTAAAAATGTCAACATAATTAAGGGTCTAATTAAATTAATAGTCTACTTATTTTTTATTTTAATAAAATTAAAGAATAAATAATTAAACCATGAAATCCAACATATTAACTTATACTTTATATTAAATTATTAATTATTAATAATANATGAAAGTCAACATATTAAGTTTTTTTACTTTATAATTTATATTAATAATATATTAAAACAAAATTGAGAGAGAAATTGACTATAGTAGCAGGATATATGAGCAACAAGTCTTATTCAAGGATTGAGTTAGATCTTCATATTTTTTTGGCCGACATTGATTATTGAAGAGATCTATATATATATCTATTGATGGTTGCCGGGTCCACCAATTATAATTAAGCCTAATTTGCACTCAAAGATAGAATATTAGTAGTAGATGCGAGAATAGGGTCGATCCACAGATACTAGTCTTGCCCACAGGTTATGCAATTATAAACCAGAAAAATAAGGAACCAGTGAATACGTCTTGCCCAAGACTAATGTCCGTGACTTTAATCTTGCCCAAGACTAGTGACGTAAGAGGTAATTTTGAACGAATGTAATAAAAAGCAATTGTAAATTAAAAGGGTTATTACCGGCCGATTGATTGGAGTCTTGGCCGAGATCGTTTTTCATGGAGTTTCACACTTGATCATTGTGTTGGAGATTGTGCCCTAGGGCCAATCATTTTGTATGTGTGTGAACATACTGGTTGACTAATTTATGGATGATAAATTGAGTCGTTATCATATTATTAGCATGTTTACTATGATAACAATCCCTGATTAATTATGAGATAATTAGTCTAAACTGTCCCTTGTCGCTCATTCGAGTGGGAACTTGAAATGAACTAAGACCAGCATGACCTCGGTGTATAGAGATACATGCACTAGATGCTTTACGAGAGTCATGGTGCAATAAGTAAAAGGTTACAAGTTGCTGAACCGACCCGGAGAGTCCTGCATGGGTTTTAGTCATAAGCTAGCCTCTCTTGTACACTTGTCACGATATCCTTAGACCTGAGGTCTTGACTATTCCGGCGTTGTAGTTGTCAGACTTTGGCCTAGTCTAACGTTGCCCGTAACAGGGTAGCCATAAGGGCTAGGTACGGGTTTGGTTGATTGCCGTGCTGAGGAATGTGGTTGACCAAGATGGGATTTTGTCCCTCATTAAGATGAGAGATATTTAACCGGGCCCCTCGATGAGTCTGTCCAAGAAATGTGTGGCCACACAAGGAAATGGGACTAACTCCAGGAATCGAGAAAGTT